>JAUBNY010000185.1:413956-429592 GCA_032275445.1 Crypturellus soui
AAAAGAAAAAAGAAAAAGAAAAGAAAAGAAAAGAAAAGAAAAGAAAAGAAAAGAAAAGAAAAGAAAAGAAAAGAAAAAAGAAAAGCACTGCAAGTTTTAATTCCTTGGGATAATTGAAACTATTCCATGAAGGAGATTTGACGGTGTCTGTTGTGTTTCATGATTTGATGAACAGTGCCTTTAGAAAGTGAAAATAAACACCTCTCTTCACCTTTGTTTGGGCCATGGTCCTACAGTGGTATGGGCTAACATCGGTGTCAGGCAGAGCTCATGTCTGGGCTTTGGCAAGCCCAGATCACTCGTGCCAAGAAAGCTGATATCTCAGTTCGAGCTTTGACTTGCTGCCAGCTAATGATCTGGAAAGTTTTGCCCAAGGATCTTAGCCATCTGGAGGGAGTTTGTCTCCCTCATCTCCCATCAGAAAGGCACAAGCAGTAATTAACCTGTGCAGCAATAAAGACAATTCGTTTCCTCAGCATTTTGCCTGTGTGCGTGCTTTCCTCAGTGTGCAATGCTGTGGGACTCGCTGTGGCATCCCGGCTTGAGGTCAGGTATCATAACAAATTTGATTCCCCTTCTGATGCTGTGATTCTTTTGGGGTAACCTACAATTGACTGGAGGCGATGATAGGATTAACTATTTAATATTAATTAATAAAGCCTGCGATGGGCCTGTTGGGCAGCCGAAGAGCGCCTAGGGGTTCCCAAAACTGCCACTGTCCCAGCCTGCTGGGTGGACCATGAGGCGGAGGTTGCTGGCTCTGTGGCTCTGCATCCTGGCTGCTCCCAACAGGACAGTGTGTGCCTTACCAATGCCTTCTCTCTACGTGTCCTGGCCTCCCCGGCAACAAGGAAAGGGAGACATCGCATCCCTGGCAGGCTCCGTGCAGCATCCCGGAGTCCTGCGATCCTTGCAGCCGCAGCAGCAGAGACCGGCTTTTCTAGGAGGCCTTTCCGTTCGACACTCATACGCATGAATCCAGAGTTATCCCTGGGGGAGGAGGAGGATACCGGCCTAGGGAGTAGAAAATTTTCCATTTACTGAAATGCTACACTTGTAATACTGCTTGTTTTTGTTTCATTTATTTGCCTTGGAACTTTTTTTCAGCTGGGACAGTTAATGAATATGAAAGAGATGGTATCTGTGTTGTTTCATCTGGTCTCTTTTATAAAGCACTCAAGTCAGCTTTAGTAGCTGGAAACGCAGCCGTTTCTCTTCAAATGCAGATGGTATCAGAGCTGATAAGTCAAATTAAGGTCTGAACAAGTAACTCTAGACTCCATCTCAGCTAGTTTAAGAATCAGTTTTAGAGGTTTATAATACCACAGTGGATACTGTTCTGTATTATCTCAATGTGCAATGATTTACACATTTACCAACCACTTACCATTAATAACATGGACACAGAAAATCCCAGTGAGTGAAGCAGAAAGCATGATGCTGAGCCAAGTTACCGTTGGTGCCATGGAGCCCCCATATAGAAAGTAAAGAAACAGTGCAGAAACATTTATCGAATTTATATCACACTATGTACTTGCATTCATTTACTGTGATTGCCTTGAAATTTTTCCTTCTTTTCTGATTTTGTTTAATATAGCAGATTTCTGTATATGATGGAGGAGAAGCATAGATAAATGGAATTTACCCATATTTAATACGTGCAACTTCTCAATTACTTGTATTCAGCTCTTAGCATAGGACACCACTTGCCTTCCAGTTTTTGACAGAATATTTTTCTGATTATGAGCGCAAGATAGCTGTATGCTTGATATAGTGATAAGTTGAAATTTGAGAAGTTTTCAGCATTATTCATGATAAATAGATAGCAATATGAATAAATACAAGTTTCAACAGGAAGTATAGCTAAGATGTAAAATTATATATTGCCTCAAGAAAGTAAAGTACTCCACAAATCTAAACCTGTTTTTTTTTTCCTGCTACATTTGACATGCTCTGTTGTCTGACACATTTTTTGGCTCTCACCACTGAAGCATTTGTGAACATCATACTGCTTAACTGATGGCCGCCTCAACGAGGAAATATTCTCTCTGCTGCACCCCTGCTCGCGGAGAGAAAACTGAGGCTCGGTGTATGCTGAGTGACGGACAAGGAGCCTCGCAGAGCCTGGTGGCAGCACCAGGCACTGAAGCCGGGGTGCGGAGCTCCCACGCGTCTGCCCGTCCCGCTGCCCGGTGGGTGTCAGGCTGCAGCGCGGCTCCCTTCCCGGGTCTGCGGGGAGTGACAGGGTCACATCCCTACACGGCCTTGAGTGTTCAGCCTCGCCTAGGATCTGTCTGCCTCCACACTCTGCATTTTCGGAGAGCGAGGTGAATTTTTTTAGCTTACATGCTTTATATTTTTATGCCCAGCAGAGGTAATACCAAATTTGGAGGGGTCACCGCGCAGTTGCCACGATTTGAGAGGCTCGGGGTTTGGATGCTGCTAGCCGCAATGTGTTTCAGCTTCCAAGAAGCCTGGTAGCACGTGGTACCCGCACGGCTTTGTTCTGAGTTTTGGATCACATCTGTGCAAGGGAGGAGGAGGAGGCTGGGGTGCAGAGCAGGGGGTCTGGAGCCCTCTCTCCTTGCCCAGATCTGCCCCACGTCTCCCCATCTCCCACCTGCTCTGCAAGGCAGCAGTAATTACCTGCTCTCTCCTCCTCTGCTCACCTGGGCTGCAAGTCCTTTGGGGACTCGTTACTTGCCAGCAGCACCTGTCTCAGTCACATCTTGCTCGCCGTGAGGAGCCGTGGGGGCTGGTCCAGTCCAGCCGCGACAGCCGCAAAGCGATGAATAAAGCCTACAAAGAGCCAAAACTGTGCACAGCAGAGCTCCTTGTACCTGATGCTGCTGTTGTTCCTGCTCTGAGAAGCAATGGCTTATCAGGGAAGAAGCTTTAGCTTCGTGAAGACCCATGATCTCTCCATTCCAGGGAAAAAAAACTTTGGGGAAATTTGGAGGTATTTCTCAGTTCTTCGTATGACAGAGTTCAACACAAGGAAAATAACTACTATTCGCATTGTTCAATGAATAGCTATTACTTTAGAATTAAGCTTTTAGTACAAAGATATCCTTTTTCTTTCTTATAACAGGCTTTCCAGATATTTTCTAGAAAATATTTGGAAAGACAAGGCTCACTCCTGCAGTGTGTAGGTGGGAGACAGGACACCCACACAGGATGCACAGGTACACAGAGCAGAGAGCTCTGGGCATGGTGTGTCTCCCTGCTGCAGATACTCCAGCCTGGGTCCTGAAAGCCCAATAACTCAATTAATGTGACTCTCTGCTGAGCTAATGTGTTCTGCCACTGATTAATGCAGGTGCAGCAGCACACTGCTAAATGCATACATGTTTGTTGGAGCTGGGCAGCATCTACACAGCGCTGTGTGTCAGTGGCGTGTGTAGGAAGTAACTGCTATAGAAAGATATAGGAACAAGTAAAGATAAATCATTTCTTATTTGAGAAAAAAGTCACATTGAAGTAAAATCTGGCTACGTATCAGAATAATCAGGCTATATGTAACATCTGTCAGATGTTATAGCCAGAGCTAATAAGCCTGAATCTGGTGAGTCTACATTGAATTAAAAATATTTTATCTATATTGAATCAAAGCCACCAGGGTCTTCAATGTTTCCAGGAACTGTCTCTGAAAGGTCTTTTTGACATGCTGCTCCTCAACAGGTCACACAAATATCTGACAAAACAGGTGAATGTGGGAGTGCGCAGGGCTTGTGTATAATGAAAGCCACTAGCTAGAGTTCCTCTCTTTCTCTCCAGGAATCTGTCTTTCCTTCAGTCTTTCCTCTGGAAAAACCATGGCAATGTTCCTCAACCATGGACCTAATGGCATGGAATCCTTAATAGGATAGGTGGGAATTGAGCAGCACTTACGCAGCTCTTGGGCACGGTCAGTTGTTTCTCCTTTAATGAGGAGTCCAGAGGGGAAAAACAAAGCAAAACAAAAAAACCTTTTATTAATATGCAAAGTCAAGCCAGTTTTATAGGGCAGGTGTTCAGCAAGGAAGTCTGGAGTTCATCTTCTGAGTTCTTCTGATGCAAAATTGATGCTGATACACACTGTCATAAAGAGATTGTCCCTTTCTTCTTCATGTCAGTATTTTTGCTGTGGACGGAACTCCAGAAATATTTTTGTTGTGATAATGTATTTCTAAAAATAACCACTCTTTCACACTGAAAACTATAGAATCTAATAGCACTCAGCTCACAAGCCAAACAACTGAGTCATTTACAATTGGGGGGGAAAAAAAGGACACCCCAGTATTATTCAGATCTGTCATATGATAAAAGACAGTCCAGTGATGGCTCTGAATACAGCTTGGTGAAGACATGGCAATTTAATGTAGCTTGTTCCTTTGTATTTTTTTTTTCTGTTGTATCTTTTTCAGTTTTAATGAAGAAAGCATAATTAAAGGAATCTGAAACTTGGTCTAGGGACCAAAGCATACCTGTTAAAATGAGCTGTAACTAATTGCCCATTAAATACAGGTTATTCCTAGTCATGGTTGTGATGTTAGTGTAGGCTTCTTTACAGCAGGTTTTTGACATTATAGCCTGTCCTGTCTGTCTTAGTGGCTCACAAAGATCCCAAATTCACCTCTGATACATGTATCTCAAGAAGCTATTCCTAAGAAGCGGTTTATAACGCCTATTGAAAGTTAGGTTGAGTTTCTTTTCTTTGCTATTCCATCCATGCCCAAATTATAGCCCTGAAAATATATTCCTTCTAAAAGTTTTGTTTTATATACTTGTGATTTCAGAATCATTTTTTATACTGCCCATCAACAAAAATAAGTCTGCAGTGCTTTTTGTCTTGCAGCAAGCTTAGGCCATTCTCTACTTCCAAACTTTGCAGATCTTACTTATATATTTTGGTTAAACTCTCAAGGGATAGGAAAATACATGAACTAGGTTTCTCCTCAAGCTGTCAATGGCCAGAGTGTGTAAGGTTTTTAGAGAACCTGTACTGCAAGTTTCAGTATGTTTGTGCTGTATTCTACTCCCCACTGGAAACTTGATGCTCAAGTAATTTTTTTTTGTCAGAGCAATTTCTGTTAAACAGTATTAAGCAACATATGAGTGGTTACAAAGGCCCCTTTCTCATCTCACGTCTACCATTCTGAGCTTCCCATCATGTACGCCTTTCACTTTAAACCTATGCCCTCCTACAGCCCGCATACTTTCCTGATTGCCAGGATGCAAGCAGCGAAGGGGAAAGCCCCCTGGCATGTAAGATCAAGTAGACATCAAAGCGATAAGGTGAAATTTTGTTAGTTTTATACTGTAGGGACGATGGAACAAAATCACTGCTATTTCCAGATCTCCTGGAGGATTTTAAAAACAAATCCTCCTATTCAAGGATAGATTAACTTAACCTAGCTCTGTAAAATGTTTTTGTAGTTTTAGCCAGCATTTTTTCGTGATTACTGTTTGTTGTGAATAGCAAATATTTTGATAAGATTAAACTTCTTTTCTGTAAGTAAATAGAGAGAATATTAAGTAGAAAAATGCAGAATGACTTTTTTTTCCGTTACAATTTACATTTTCTCTAATCTCACAAGAACAAACACGATTGCGCACACACACAAAAACCCTTTCCACAGCTTTCTTAACTCAATTAAATCTGTAAACACTAATTTCTTTTTGTCATACTCGGTGCTCTGTTTCAAGTTTTTGAGTAGTGAAGAAAGATGAAAATGCTCCTTTTCATGGTCATATGGAAGGAAGTTAGGGAGCTCGGAAATGAGATGTGCAAGAGAGGAGACAAGAATAGAATAAAGAAACTACGTGAATAGGAATACGAATATGAAATAAGACACCTGAAAAAAAAAGAAAAGAGAGAGAGAAATCAAATTTAAACCAGTCTGTTCTTCATTTATGTCAATTGGCAAGCAACAACCACGAAAGCTATTTTGGGTATGGATATCCCATCTATAGCTCAAGTAGCTGGAATCCATCCAACACGCCTTTTCCTTATCTTTGTCCTAAATTCTAAAAATACGATATACCTTGGAGGTAGAGTAGCCATCAAGAAAGATTATTTTTCTCTCCTTTCTCCCCCACTAAGGCCATGTGTAATTAGCAGGTCAAGAAGGACAGCTCCTAAAATGAAACCTGCTTGTAGCTGTCCTGAAAGCCTACTTATGAATGAGAGAAAAATCCTGTTGGTGAGGCACAAAATAATTGCAAAACAAGGATTCATATAGAATGAATATATTATGTCAGTACCCTGGTGGTAGTCTCGAGGCTGGGTAGACACATTTAATTCTCTGAATAAAACTAAGCTACTTTATAAATAGAGAACAAATTAAAAGCTTATTCTCATTTGTTTAATGATTATGGGCAGATTTATTATTTTAATGTAAGGATAAATTTGTGCATTATTCTGTCAACTTGATGAATCTTTTGAATTGCAGTACCTCAAAAAATCCTTATTGTGAAAATGAGATTTTCTATTGTCAGGTAAATCCTAAATTAGGAAGTCAAGAATGAAACCTAAACTTTAATAAAAATAATTTAATTAATTTATTATTTTGATGTGTGTTTTGGCTAAGAAATCTCCATTTTCTCTAACTTCATTTTACAGAAAATAACAGTACATAGAGCACCTTATATTTATATTTGCAGCAATATGAAAATCTAAATTTGAAATAATAATTTGAAATAATTACTTGAAAATTAAAGTATAACAAAAAGAAATATAGAAATAACTGGGTTGCAACATACCATTTTTGGCTATTAAAAAAAAGAACAGGTTTAAAGAGACAGGAGCATTTTATGGCACACCTGAATCTCATTCTTATAGAACTTCAGTGGTTTCATGAACATTGCGTAACTGGGTAAAGGTCACTGTCAAAATCTCACCACTCAACTTACTCACTTTCAACTCAAAAATACCAGTGTACTAGCTGCTCTTCACTGTTTGTTAGCAATAACACGTTTTTATTAATTCAGCTTGCTTAATGAGCGTTTGTCATGTTGTGCGTTAGTGACTGGCAACATCTGAACCAACCTTAAAATAGTTATGACTTCAGCCAACTATTCATTTTGCATTTTGCATTGTCCTTTTGTAATAAAAACTTCAGACAGGGCTTTAAGAAGCTGTAATAAAAACCTGTGGCTTGGAATCCTGTCTACAGGTGGGACCTTCCTGCAGCGGGTAGGCTGTGTTCCCTGGGCTCGCAGGTGTGCATCACAGCTCTTACAGGGTGCTGTTACTGAGGGGTACGTTACTGAGACACCGCTTTTTCCGCTCTGCAGCTTTAAACTTCTCAGCCTTAGAAAGAGCTACAGAGATGGAAAAACAGTATTCCGGTGAAGAACAGTTGCCCTCAGACTCTGGAAGTGGATCCGGCTCCGAAAGCGTGCCGGCTGCGTTCAGGTTCGTAATTATTACAAAGCACCTGCGATCGCATCCCTGTGCATTAGCACCTTTTCTAGCTCATCTCTTGGCAGTGCTTCAGATTCTCCGTATTGACATATCACAGAGCAAAAACAGCAGAGTAGATGGAGATATAGGGATCTGAAAATAGTAGATGTTTGTGTTAACAGTGTATTTGTGGCTTTGTGCTAGAGCAGAGTTCTTTTTTATTAAATGTAATTTGGTTGGAAGTAAAAGAAAAGTCGCTTCCCAAACACAAATTTGAAATTAAAGTTTAATGCGCAAAAAAAAATATATTTCTGTTCGAGTATTCACACACATGCACACAAATTATAAAAAGCAATAGAAATGCTAAAATACACTGAAATATCCAGAATCATTTTTTTTCCTGTCTCTTTGCTGAAATCCACTATGGCACAAAATTTATCTCTATGATCTGTGTCCTTAAGCACAAGTGTAAAGTCTTTACCAATAGGGTTATATGCTATTTGCTATTTGCGAGAAAGTGCAATGCAGTTTTTCAGAAAAAAAAATCTCAAGGTCTTGTAAGTTGTATTTTAGTATCTGCTAAAAGCTGAAATTTACTTGCAGGAAGCCCTATATGAACCCATTTGTATGGCACTTGAAGAATTAACGTGTGTGTTACAAGGCACAAACTCTGCAATATTGATGACAAAATGTAAATTTGTTTTCTTAGGAAAACTTACTCAGAATTTTATAGAAGAGCAGGACCCCTCCTGCTCTTTCCTGAAAGAACGCTTTTATCTTGTATACACAAGGTGATACTTTGTCGGTGTGGCTGAGCTGGGCTTTATCTGACTTTGGCTGGCATCAAGGGGTCTGAGTCCATTTCTTGTCAGCAGACTTGTGTGTCAGAGTTGTTAGGTCACCCCTTGCCTTGCTGCAATCTCTTCAAGCAGCAGCGCCTCTTGTTCTGTATCTTCTTCTGCTTTTCAGTAGGAAAAAAAGTATTGATAAGCTCCAGGCTTGTGTTGTTAGTTTCATAATTCCCCATGTGTTTAGAGATCCAGAGTAATTTTAACACCGTAATCACCTTGGGGGATCTCGAGCAAAGGCAGTGCTTTCTCAACAATAATTTCATCATAGTTCCTTATACTTTCAAACAATTGTTTTAATGAGGGTGTCAAGAAATGCATAGCAGTTTCTCCTGGGTAAAAGGCAGGGAGGAGCAAGTCTGTAGTGCAGCTGATGTCACTGCTTTATGAACTTAATTACTAGAGTTAGTGAAATCTGCTGTGTGTGTGTGTACATTTACCTTCAAAAATATATTTAGTTCTTCAAAAAGCCATTCTTTCCTTTTGTACTGCCTACTACCCAGCATGAACCCCTGCAAAGGTAAACAGCGTGCAACATCCAGGCATCTTCCCTGCACATGCGCAAGTGCGTGCTCCATATCCATACACACAACACCCTGTTCCTGCAGCTTCCTCTGGACGCTTGGTAGGCTGGTTTACAAAGCCAGAGCAATTCCTGTCCTGCATTTCTGAGGAAAATCCATGCTATTCTGTAGTAAAGAGTAGTGTCTTTGGCCCATGGTATTACCTGGGCAACAAGAAGGATTATTAGGACAAGTGCGAGTCCTGTTGTGACTGGTGTTTCATGTCTGAAATTAATAATTGCGCTACTACCAACCTGACCTTTGCTGCAGTGACTGCAGACTATCCATTTACAAAGCACTTTGAGAGCTGACGACTGTCTGGGACTGTCGTGAGGAGGGACCTGTGTGGAAAGACCTACAGCTGTCTTCCCGACCGCTCCAGCTCAGCCGTTTCCTCTTTAGCAGAGGCAATTTTCTGATGAACTGTTTCACAGGCATAAACATGAGCCCTGTGAATTGGTGATCATCAGCCACTGCCACTGGGCCATGGAGGACAAGCGCAGCCAACCAACCGAGTCTCCAGCTGCCCTCGTTCTGCCAATATTGAAATCGCTCTGTAACCAAAGCCTCTGAGGCTTTGAAGTCTTGAGCCCCAAGCTGAGACGAGGCGAATCGAAACTCAGAGCCCCGACAGCTCCATCCTCCCCTGGGTTTTTGGATTCCCGAGCTAGCAAAGGCCCTCTTTCTTGCCTTAATGTGTCAAAATTATACGGCAGTCATTCTATTATTTCAGTCCAAGGTCTAACCTGATCTCATGGCACTTCTGCTGTTTTGTGCCACTTTCTCGTGAGAGAAACTCACTGAAGCCTGATGTAAATCTGGTTCCTTGTCTTCGGATATTCTCATCTGTATTAAAGATCAAATTCTTATTGGTTTGACTGTTTTTAAACCCTGTCTGTTGGTCTTGCATGAAGAAACTCAACTTTATCCCTTGTCAAGAGTTGACAAAATATTTTCCTTTTTTGCTTTGGTTTTTGTAGTTCCCTCAACTTTAAAGTCATTTATTTTTCTTCTTTTAATCAGGCTTGTGGAATCAAAATGATATTTTGTCTGATAGCTTAAAATCCCTTTTTTTTTTTAGGTCTGGTCTTCTGTATTGCTGACAGGAGATAAAAAACCTTAAATTATTTTTTTTTCATGCAAACCAGAGGAAATAGCACCAAGTTTCCTGCATACAAAAAAGCAATCTCCTCCTTTTTCTGAAAGATATTTTAAAAGCAATCCCTTTGTTTTCCATTAAACTAGAATAAATCATCAGAAAACAGTTTAGTATCTCTTTTGTAGCTGACTGCATTAACCCTGCTTCACAGAACGGCAGAAATCCTAGTTGCCGAAGAAATTCTTTAGTACACAGAAACCTAAAACCATGAGTGCTTCAAATAGATAACATTTTGCATATGATGCCACTGTAAGGGCAAATTACCAAAAAAAGAAAAAAAAATACATACGTTCAGATATAAACCATTAATAATTTTGTAAACTGAGCCAAACAACATAATCTTTGTTCAATCAAAGACTCACGGATTCAACAGAGATGTGACTGAGTTTGAACAGGGTGATGTGGGATGAAAACATTCTTTACTCAGCAAAAACCATAGCTGTGCACTGGTTGCACATTGTGTTAACAGTGGAAAGCATAATAGATGGTACTGTTGCAATGAATTATGTTTCCTTTTTCAAATCCCTGTGGGTTTGGGCTGCAATTAGATGCAGAGTAAGTTACAATGTACAGAGAGAGCAGACATCATCAGACCTCTTCTATCTGCTACATAATTAAAATTAATGTGATATAGTAAGACTAAACCTGTCAAAATTAGTCTTACCTCATAATTAGATGGCAAAATACATGGTTAAATCAGAAAATGGATCATCCTTTGGTGTTAGGACTGGTATGCTGCTAGGATTTTATCAATATTGTCTTTACTCAATACTGAGAGTGCTTTATATGTTTCCTGTGGGGGAACCTCTTACCTTGTTTGTCCTCAGAAAAAAAAGTGCTTTCTTGGGAGCAAAGCAAGAGCTACTGTCATTTGGCAAACAACCTCCTAAGAAGGAGATGGGATTAAGAATATTAGTATTTTGCTCTGAAAAGTCGGCACTAGCTTGACCCATAGGTCTTGAAGTAAGCAGGAGACAGTGACTGCGGCAGAGGAGCAGAGGATGAGGATGAGGGCTGGTGCTGAGAATTTCTGACTGCTGCTGCAGTTTGGAAAGTGCTGTCGCTTGACAAATACCTGCTTCAAACTGAGTTCCCATGAATTTGAGGGAAAACAGACCTGTGACAGGGGTAATTCAGAAGCACCCAGGGAAATTGGGCCAAACTGCATTCATTCATCAAGGAGGACAGGAAGCTCGGGCAGGACAGCACTTGCATGCTGACACAGGGTTAACATATAGCCCCTACCCACAGATTGGTCCCATGTGAAATCAGTCATGTTCGTTTGAGATAAAAGCAAATGATTTGTTACTCTTCAACGGCTGGCTCAAAAGGTTTCTGCTTATCCTTCTCATGAACAACCTTCCTGGAACCTGCCTCAAGAGGCAGGTAAATAATGAGTTAAAGATATCTGTATATGGGCCAGAATAACAGCTTGTACTTATCATCCTGAGGTGTTAATGTACTTGAGAATCAGACCTTCTCAGCGAGGTAACTGTCATTAGATAGATCAGGAAGGAAACATTTGTGTTTCAAGTTTGCCATCTATTATTGCAGCCGAGTAAATTCTACCTTTGTGTCCTGGCAACCTCTGGAAAATATATATGGAGAAACTTACCTTTCCTCACATTCACAGTCTGATGATGCAAAGTCTTGATGGTGACCTTCTAGCTTAACATTAAGTCCTCTCACAGAGTATAAATTATACATTTCTTAAAGAAAGATCTGAAACACTTTAGCAGCAAGTGATAATTCTTATATTAGTTGGCAGCTTCTGGGAAAAAAATGATGCGTGCTTCCAATAGTATCAGCTATTTTGGGGGCAGTGAGAGGATGTTCTTGCAACTTGAGCGCTGTATTGGTTGGAGATTTGGATTCAAAGAACTTTCTTGGTGACCTTGAGCAGTCACGGGCTCTCTTCCTTTCTCACTTCCATTCAAAAAATTGAGAAGAGTCTACTTGTTTTTTGAAAAAAAGTCTCATTTTTATAGATATGCACATTACCATTGAAGATCTAATTTTCAACTGAAAGATTTTTGAGGTCCTGGTCTAATCAGTCCTTTGTGATGCAAGAACAAGAGGGAGAGAGATCTAAATCATCAGGTGGTATTTTCCATATGAAAATGCAGCTCTTTACAGTTGCATTTCACAAAATCCTTTGAAAGGTTTAATTTTATTCCACCTAAGAAAATCAGCTCTTAAAACTTGGAAAGTTATCAAAAACAGAACCAAAGCAAATCTTCTAGACAGTCCTTAAAATAGTACTTTTTCCAATTTTGTCTTGATAATTTGGTGGGAGATGGAGTCTCTGTCACTTACCACAGTGCGAACTCTGCTTGTCAGTTTGACCATTTCCACATCTCTTGCAGTAATCCCACTCCCTCCAGCTTTCTCCCTACTTGTGTAGTTACACCTTTCAACATGACTGAAAGAGTTTGGATATCTAGTCCCGTTGTGCATATGGAGCAAGTCAGTTAGTTAGGAGTCCGAGGACAGTACTCTAATAAAAACTATAAAATTTTAACAGTGTTTGAACTATATTTGGGTTTAAATCTGACTGCTTTTCTTTGAAGCTGGTAGCCCTCTTTTTACACAAGTTTTAAAATTACTTTTATTTATGTTCAGACCTGCACTGTTATTTTCCAGCATTTCTTCCTCTGTCTATATATATTTACAAAACACACAATCATTATGTTAGGTCTGCTTTAATGCTTCCCCTTAAACTCCAGTAAAATGAGATAAAAATTAAAACCATATTTCTTATAAAAAAAGTCAGAACAGAGTGACTATTTTGAGAGGAGTATTTCTAGAGACACAACATCTGTAAAGAATGCGAGGGGAGAGGAAGCAATACTGCAGCATATGGTTTCCATTTGGAATTTGAAGAAGAGATGGTGTTGTGAGATAGGTGGTGTCCTTCCCTCCGATATTTTATTGGAATGCAACAAGGGAGAAATTGCATGAGTTTTCCACTTAAGAGATTCTGCAGGGTAGACCATGTTCTCTGCAGCTCCTCCTCTTTGTGTGGTACAGCAGGGACCTAAATTCACCTCATTTCTGCAATATTCAGTGTGGGTTCTGCAAGTCCTGCAGTGCTGTCAGATCTCAAAAAATCCTTGCTTCAGCTTTTAGCTAGGAATATTTTCAGCTCGCTTAAGGACAATACCTACACCATTTGCACAAAACCACTATTATCAGCCCATATTCAGGCGTGCTGAGTTAAGAATATCAGCAAAAAGAAAAACAGTGAAGGAAGGACAAGCAGTTCCTCTGGACAAGGGACTTTTTGTTGTTGTTTGAGAGGGGAAATGAAAAAATGCAAATTAGGCTTGATATTCTTCTAAAAATGCAAATAGTTATAGCAAAATATTTTGAAATATCAAGGTGGGCTCTCAACTGGTATAAAGCTTCTGTGCTAGCTCTCAGTCTGACCAACTGCATTTTAGGTTTGTGTGTGGTCAGGATGCGCTTTGAAATTATATATGCCATTAACTGACTGCATTTGGAGGTGCTCTGCTCTGCACCTTTAAAAGACAGATCATTTTTTGATGCCTAAATATAACCTTCAATGGATGAGCCACCTGGCTTTTCACAAATCTTTCCAAATGTTTCAAAACATAAATATAGCTGAGATGGTTATGTATGTATTTCTCTAGATGCAAATGATGTGTTCGTCATGCTCCAAAATGTGTAGCATCTCCTACTGAGAAGCCCTCATGGCTTGATACTGATGAACAAAAATATAGGTAACAATATCACTGATGCATTCACGACACATTAAAATGTAAATGTTTCCTTTGTGATCAGTTTCAGCGGGAAAGTAATGGCATTTCCAGCCTCAAACTGTGGACAAGAAGTGTAGTATAATGTTACTTGGTTGGTACCACACGTCAAATCTAGTTTGTTACACTGTGGATGGATGTTTGAAGTATGTGTGAAATTCATGCACGACACAGTCTAGACATGTGAAATTGCTATTCTATGTCATACAGCCTTAGAAGAGCAGCTTTGCTGATGGAGTGGCGCTTAAGGAAGCATCTTTTCTTGCTTGCCTTTTTTTTCCCCACCCGATGTGTCCTTTTACTAATAACAAATTCCAACAAATTTAATTAAATCTATTTTAGTCAGGATAAGAAATAACAGGATGATTTCCACCCAGCTTGCAGCAGGAACCCCTTCTGTATTCACAGCTCTGTGTGCAGAGAGGGACCTTAAAACCAATAGTGCGAAGAGGAGCCGCTGTCTGGAGCCAGCTCCGATCTGCTCCCAGGGGCACTGGGAAGGAGGCTGTTTTCCCATGCGCCTCTCCCAGACGACACGCTGGAAGAAACTTTGCTCAAAAAACCCCTGATGAGCCGTCTGGAGACGCGCTCAGAGCAGCGATGTGGGAGCTCCTGGGGGCTGGAGGTTGGCTCTCAAGCCTAGGAGCCAGCTGGCAGCTGTAAAATTTCCTGTGGAAATAAAGAATAAACAGATTCAAGCAAAATAACATGAATGTAAACGAAAAAGACTGCAAGTCCATGCTCCTCTGCAGCCTATGCACTTGTTTACAAAGCAGCGGCTGAGGCTCTCCAAGCACCGTGGCGTGGCTGCAGGCGACCCGCAGAGCCCGCAGCAGGAGCAGGGGCAGGAGGCAGGGGGCTGGCAGGGACAGTGCTGGCAATAACAGAGCGGCCTCCCTGAGCGCCCGGCTGGCCACTGGCCACCCTCTCTGGTGGCCTAATGCGGGGGACCCTCAGGGTGGGCAGGGCAGCTCAGGGGCTGTGAGGAAGAGGCAGGATGGGCCCACACTGGGACTGGTCCTCCTGCACCCTAGGACCTGGCAGCACCCGGGAGCCAGGAGCCACAACGGGCATCACTAGGTGTCCCTGGAAGGCTGAGCTCCTACTTCCCTTTGCGGCAACATGTCTGCTGGAAGGGTGACTGGATGTGTTTGCTCATTGTCTGGAAAACGAACCTGAGGATTTGTGGTAACACGGTTAACAGGTAGATGAGAGAGAAAATTACTTCCGCATAAAAGCAAATATTTGAATAGTGTCGTTCTCTTCAAGGAATATATCCACCCACTACTGTGTGGGACAAAAACCTCCCCTATCAAATGGGAGATAGTAATGAGCTACACAATGTTCAGTTCTCAACAGAGCACCAAATTAGTGAGCACTGGTTTATTGGGTGGCTTAATGCGCAGCAAGATGTTCCTAAATTAATAATTGCTGGAGGAACAGTCATGAACATCTTCTTTTGCCAAAGATTAATCTTCTTCATAGGCCTTTGCAAATGCAACTTTAATAATAATTTCAATAGGTTAAATAAAGCTATTGCCATATTCCTAAATCACACTTAAAATGATTCCTAGCCACTGACAGAGCGAATGAGCTAGGTTTTGCTGTCAAGGCATCTACAGTACCACCTTAGAAGACAAGGACAACCTAGATTAAACCCTTCTGGAATGAAATATTAAGTTTTCATGTGTTCCTTTGTGCTGCTATTTCCCAGAGGTGCTGTTACTGCTCTCCCTTCTGCCTCTACTGAAACTCTTACTTGTAAATAAATATACAGTGACTATTTCTGGGACACCTTCTGAGCTTTTTTCACAGAATCACAAACTGGTTGAGGTTGGAAGGGACCTCTAGAGATCATCTAGTCCAACCCTCCTGCTCCAGCAGGGACACCCAGAGCACG
>JAUBNY010000185.1:429692-440649 GCA_032275445.1 Crypturellus soui
AAGATCTCCAGAGAAGGAGACTCCACAAGGAGCCTCTCTGGGCAGCCTGTGCCAGGGCTCTGGCACCCTCACAGGAAGGTTCTTCCTCAGATGGAGATGGAACTTCCTGTGTTCATGAATAAAGATTTGTCTTTTGCTTGTTGGTCATTAACTGTGGTTCAGAATAGAGTCATAGAGTGTTTCCCAGATCTGTCTCGGTTGTTTCAGAGGGTGCTTGGTGAGGAAATAGGTAGGTACATGGTTAATGATATCATGGCTGGAACTTATGAAATGAGAAAGAAATGTCTTCCAAAGCAAACTTCCTCCAACCACCTCACACTTAGCCAAAGTTTTACCGGTGTTGGTGAACCTGATCTAGCTACAAGATTTCCTGAGGACTCCACACACTAATGATGACACCCAGCCATCATTTGCTTGTATGCCACCATATCAACAAAAAAATGCAAGATGACCATGAAGATAGGGTGGATTGAGATTGTACTACTGATCCCAGCCCTTTCCTGCCATCTCCCCACCCTGTCCCTTACCACCTCTACAATACCAAGGACACTTGAAAAGTTCAAGCTGTTGAATATAGACATTACAGATTGAGGTTGCTGAGGGTTTTCTATGGGGAATGAGTGCTGTGTCTGCAAAACCACTCTAAGTCACCTATATCTTTAACAAATCCTTTGCAATGCCAGCAGAGTTCAAAGGAAAAGCTGTCTTAGCCCTTAGACACTTGTCCTTTGAAGAGTACAGTGCTGTGGATGGATGAATATACAAAAGGAAAATATCTTAAATTATCCATCCTCTTTCTTTAGATTGTGCTTCCTGATGAGGAGTAAACTGCAAGGCAGCAGGATGTGCTTGGAAATCTGAATTATGTTGCCAGCGGAGTCTCCATCACTGGCAGAAGGGAGCCTGATGCCTCCTGTCCGGGATGTGCTCTTGGCCCCACCTTCAGCCAGACAATCTCACATCCTGCAAGCAACCTGAGGAAACATGTGCCTGCAAATGTGAGCAAACCCTGTCAGGGCTGTGGGCAAGCTCAGTCCCCCAAGGGGTCATTTTTGGGGTGCCCTGGTGCTCTCCTCCTCACCACCTGTGCACGCAACCCTCCCTCCGGTTTGGCTTCTCCTCCACATGTGAGTTCCGTGGCTGATGTTCCTCCCGGGCAGGAGCGCCCTCGCAGCTGCCGTGTGTCTGCAATGCAGCCGCAAGAAACTGCAAAGCCACCGGTGTGTCCGCAGACCCGTGACAGAGCAGATTTAATTATTTACTGTGCTGCTCACTGAATGATGCTTGAAAATTTGCAAAGCGTCAGCTCCTTCATTCCTCTATACGTAAAAGAGATGGGTGAGCAATGAGAAGTACTAGTGCTGGTGAGAAGGTCTGCCCAAGCTCTACTTTTTAAGGTAACAGCAAACACACAGGAGCAGATAGTGTCTGTGTCTGCACCGTGACCAGACCAATGATTTCAGCCCACATGAGCAGACTAATGACTTCAGCCCATATCAGCCTATCTCTGCTTGATTTCCTACAAGCAACATGCTTATAGGAAATGAGTGATATGAGTGTGAACTAGCAACTTGAACTAGCACCAGTCTATAGGTGACTTGCACATGCTTTGATAAAGCTGGGGCGTTTGTGCTGATGCCTCTTACTCTGACTGAAGTAAATCAGTGGGTTTCTATTCCTGTGGCAATCATGACTGTGATTGCAAGGCAGCTTTAACATCACATACCTGGGGATGTGGACATCAGGCAAGCGAAACTAGAGTTTTCAGCGCCACCACGGACTGGGTATATTACTGAGTCCCTCCACTTCTGTCATCAGGGTAATACTGAAACTGCTTGCCTGCTTCCTTGACACACTGTAAGATAAATGCTTGCGAGATGCTCAGAAAAAAAAAGACTGAGAGTGCCTGTAAATAGAATGCAAATAATGTGCCAGTGTAATTGCACAGAAATAAGGACTCTGGATAAAATTCCTTTTAGGAGTGAGTACTGAAGCCATAATGGCATGTTGGTGCAGCCAGTCCAAGCAGGAATGAGGGAGTTTAGCAGCTGAATAAAAACACTGATTACGTTCAGAATTACTCTCCTAAGGGTGGAGGATCATGATATATCTGATTTATCAGATTAGACACCTTGAGCTGCATCAGTGCATCAGTGTGCCCAAGAACTCTGTGGTAGTGTGGCAGCTTTTTTTTTTTTTTCTTCAGCTGTATTGGCTATTTCAATAAAAGATACCATCTTTTGTCTGTAAAACATGCTGCTTCATGAGAGAGCATATTATTTTAGCAGAAAGTTAAAGTGATCTATGTGGTATCAGAGTGCTTTGAAGAATTAAGGGAGTTTCATGAGCCAGGAGATTGCATACTTTGCCTTTTTTCCAGTTGCGGTATCACTTTTTGCAAAAGAAAATTTGTGAGCTGTGGGGTTATGTTTTATTAGAATGAATAACTTCCATGGTTATCAGATAAAAAAAAATAGGCAGCTTCAGGATCACAAGCTGAGGAAGATTTTGAGGTTCATAAACTGAGCAACCTTTTTCAGCAATAATGGTTGACATAATAAAATAATTGTATAACAACCTTGTTTTGCCTGATCTTTATCTCATTAAGGCTACAACACAACTACCATTAAGATTTATTGTCACTCCTAATTAAAACACAAGGTCAGAATCAGTCAATGTTAACTGCCAAGACCATAATGATTTTGTTTGCTGCAGTGAGCAATTGTAGTTAAGTGCAACGGGTAACAACCAACTGTAAATTGTTTCTGAACAAAGAGGATGTGTTAGTAATCCTATACTGCTCTATACTTGATAACATTTTGGGGCTTTCTCTAAGCAAATATTGAGCTGGAATACCTCACCTGCCCTGTTTTGAACTGCATGACATACTATTTAAAGCATGAATCATTTTAAACATAATGCAATGGCATATTTAAGCCTTTCTGGATTGTTTCAACATGAAATATCCAGGGCAGAGCCTAAATGGCTTTGCATACTCCTTCTAAAACAAACCTGTCCATTCACAGAGAAAAGTGTGTCCCATGGCAGAGCCAAACTGAAACAAAGCGGAGTGACTTGCACATCCAGCCCGTCCAAGCTGAGACTACAATTGAATGCTTCACACCACAGTGCTGAATACACTGAAGTGCAGTGATCATCTCAAGAGTTGTATAATCTCCACAAGGAGATTTTTTTATGAAAATAGCAACAATAAGTGCATATATTTTTTAACAGAAGGAGGAATGTAAAAACGTATAGTTTCCAGATTAAAGATAAGCCAATATAATAATGAAAATTTCAAAGTTTTACAACGCTTCTGTGATTCCTTATCCCCGTATCTCTTCAATATTTGCCTTGGTTTTAGAATTGGACTTTGCCATTCACTTTAGCCTGATATTTTTAAGCATCAGACTCCAATTCTCCTTTCAGAAAGCAAGGCAGGTGTAGAAGTTGGACACTCCACCAGTCAGATGCAAGCCTGACTATAGATGCAGGTATATAGAAATGGTATATTATATTGTTGGACAGGATGATGCACATTCCTTAACTCATATAAAATCAGACTATCCTAGGGTGATGCAAACCATCTGTGTTTAGAGCCTTCCAAGGAGGCGATTTCTATTAGCCACTGTGGAGCAGAAAAACACCCTATAAAGGCAAAGGCTGAGTGTTTTCCTGGGATATGATCAAGAAGAAGGTATTAGTACAGCACTGGCACCCAAGTGTACTTGTGAGTTACAGGGTGTACATACTGAAATCTTGCTGTCATCTGATCTCCAAAAGAAGCAATTAAATCTGAGTGATATCTCTGTCAAGTTTGCAATTTATCTGTACATCTTTAGCATGCTCAGTGCGTGTACTTTTTCATCTTGTGCTTATGCAGTTATGTAATTCTATTTGAAGTGAATAAATAGAAAGATTTGAGTTAGTGGGGATCCACAAAAACTTTTTATCCTTTCCCAATAAATATTCCATCTCCTTTCTCACTGTTTTATCTGTCTGCAGTTTGTCTTCAATCATATTTGTTTATTTCACTATCACAGCATGGAACGCTGAGCCAAAGTTAATCCAATTAAATTATTTATAAAATACTAAAAATTTATTTTGCAGGTTCGTTTAGTCAGGAATTCACTGCCAAATGAAAAGAATCAAAACCCTTGCACTATTTCTGGCTTGTAAATACGATCTCTTTAGTCATTGCATACTCAGGTGAACCAAGATATGGCAGCTCAAAATTGAGCCTGTGTAACCTTATATTCCTCAAGAGAAAGAAGAAAATTTGCATATAGTACATCTCTTTGTTTTCAAACACAATGTTTGGACCTCACAGCCATTCTTCTCCTCTTCTCCAAGAAACTTACTAAACAAAGAACAAAACCAGACAATCTACGTGATTTATGATTCTCAAATTTACAAAGTGATTTAGCAGGGAAACCTATGTGAAAACCTACTGCTACTCCATAAACCAATTTAATTTAGAATTCCTTCAGATTATCACTGTCTGTGCAGGTAAACTAGGATACAATTCAAAAATTTCAGTGGCTTGAAAGACTACCTGCTGGAGAATGTCAGTAGCTTTCCTCCTCTCTTTAATGTACCTGTTAGATATCTTAATGCATCTTTGCAGTTTTATTATATACCAACATTACATAGTTGTTAGTCTCCATCCTGATTTTAAATGCAAATATTCCTAATGATTTTTAATTTGCGCTCTGACACACATATACAGACATCAGGAATTTGTTGTCTGATTGTTGTCAATAGACACTAATTCTCTTGAAGTGATAAGATGCTTTAACATAACTTTGCCTTGAAAATACTTATTTACTTGCATATATATGCAGCAGGTCTTCTGCCTCCAAATGTTTGCATGTCAGATACATTAAGGCCTATGAAAATGTGGTTTCTGTCCCTATAAATCTTGCATTGCTTATGTTATAAGACATCATGTTAACTTTGCTACTGACTTCAGAAGTACAACACAGTGAATATAAGTTACCCGCACAGATGAAGGCTTGTAGACCTTCCGCAGTTTAGAAACGACGTATGCAAAGTTTTTCTGCAAATCTGCTGCTATCTTGAATTAATTACCTTGCTGTTTTTGAAGGTAGACTCTACTGAATGATGCTCTTCATTCTTAAATGCTGTTGCAATGGGATATCCTTCCCTTGGGGCTAGATCAAGGTCTGAAGTATATAAAACAATGTTTGTGCCCCCTTAGTTACTAGGTCTCTAAGAGTTATGCTTTCTCTTGTATCCTGTATCACTTAGATATAGACCATTATTCTATATTCTGACATCCTGTATTAACCAGAGATGCAACTCCCTGGAATTTACTTTACATTGTTACATGAAACTGAGCCTGGAGTGAATCCAATAGCTTCTTCTGTAATTAGGGTTTATTTCTGGATGGAATACCATTTTTTTTCTTTTACTTTGTTTTCCTGTGGTACATATTTCTGATAGCATTATGTGGCTGTATGGTGTGTGTGTCTGTGTTCTTGAAGAGGCATGCAGGCTTGTATGAATTTTGTTTAACTTCCCTCCCTGTACGGGATTAAAATCTCTTTTTAAGAATATTTGTTCAAAAGCCAAGAGCTGTTTTTGAAATATCTCTAAAAGGACCAGTAATCTCTCTCTCTCTTTTTTTTTCCTTAGAAGAAAGAAAAATATACATAGGTTGACAGAATTCACCCTAACCCTGCTCTCTAAGATGGTAGACTAAAGAATAGTTGAAGATCAAGTGTCTCAGGCCTGTCTGCTGTTTAGTAGTTGAATACTTCAGAAGAAATATGCATGTACTTTAAATAAACATCTTGGCTTTCTTTTTGCCTTCTTTTATGTGTTCCTTCCTTTTCATCTTGCAACCCTTCTTATTCACTTTCCTAGAAAAGACTTTCATTATAAAGATACATGGGAAAGCAGGAGGCATTTCTTAGAGCTGTCAGCACCTGCAGCTCCAAAAACAGAGTTGAGAGAGCCAAGAGAAATCACAATGGAAACTGCTGGGGTCATAGAAGCAATTTCTCCTTAAAGTTTCTTGTTTCTTTAAAACAAGATTGGGGAAATGGTGGGGAGCACTTCTTCCTTTTTGCTCCCCCTTTTTTTTTTACATCTGGATCATGTAGTTTCTCCAGCTCTGATTCATGCTTTGTCTGTTACTGTTCACAGGAGAAACCCTCAGGTGAGAGACCCTGCGGGAGCCTCTTACTTGAGCATCCACTTGATAGTACCATCAGCAAGGCCCATGTAGTAGCTGTTACCAAGACTTTCTGTATTAAGACACTGCTTTTCCTCCTCCTCCTATCTCCTGGAGATAATGTGTAATTTTCAGAAATACATATTTTCTCTGACTTGTGCATGTTTATCCATCACTTTAGGGCACAAATCAATCTGAAATGACACACAGATGTTGCTTGTTTTTGTTGTTGTTGTTTGTTTGTTTGTTTGTTTGTTTTTCTGACAGAAGATCTGGGGCTTTTTGGACTTCATAGTGTGAGGACAGGTGCCTGCTCCCTCTCTCCTTTGCCATTGCTCCAATATATCATAAAAATCACACACATCAAGTGAGAGCAGGGTGCTATGCCAAGCCAGATTTTGGCACCAAATTAAACATTGACGAACGGAGCCAGGACTTTTATCTGGCTCACATATTATGCTCGTGTTCAGTGTATTAGCAACATGACCCTCTGCAGAGCCTGACTTATTGGCTGATACATCCCAATTCTAGCTGGATCCAGACTGTACATGTTAGGTCTGTGCCTCCACCCTGAAGCCCTGACAGGAGGGTGTACCCTGCAAGAATAAGAAAACCCTGCAAAAGCACACAGGGTGCCAAATGCTCACGTACACACGCTTGCATGCTGCTCTGCAATGGGTCTTCTCTGCACTTTTGCTGCAAGCTTGCAACTGCTTCAGAAACTAAACCACAGCACATTTTCTGGGTCTGAAAAGAACCTGCACTTAACAATTCTTTCAGTGAATTCAACTTCCTCTCCATTAGTATGCAACAGCTCTTCCATATGTTGTATTTCATTCCATTTAAAGTAAGCCCAGGCTCATGACTACGCACCTAATAATGTTATTGTGAAGATATGCATGGCTATGAATATTTGAACTCTAAGATGAACTTTCTTGTGGCTTTCCAGGACTAGGAAAGCTCATTTAAACCTAAAAAGCTTTCTTTTTTTTTTCACTGCTAGACTGAAAAAACTTTCTTCCATGGTCTTATTATTTTACTAGTAAATGTACCGAAATTCTCTGCATGTGATTCTTCTTGTGTTGACTTTGGAGGATGCCAGGAATAACAGTGCTGAAGTCAGAAGAGCTAACTACTACCATGTAAAATAAAGTCCTATTATTTCTCCTGTTTTTCTCCTGTTGCAGCTGCAACGATACAGTCTCAGTGATGATATGGTAGAATTAGGAATAGTTTTTACTTTATATAAACAGTGCCAAAACCTCTTCTTCATGCATTTATTTAGATTTGTACGAAAAAAGAACATCTGAGGCTTTTGCTAGGTTCCTTGGTTTTCTATACCCAGACAGGCAAAATTTTGAAATAAAAAAAGATTAATTTTTAACCTTGAATATTTTGATAGAAGCTGGTGTATCTCCATTGTTGGAAAGAGATTATGTTAAAATGTGCTTGAAGATGGACCTTAAGTCAAAAACAAAAATACTAGATGTTGATACACTTTTTCTCTAAGATGCTCTGGTTGCTAGATACAAGGCAGCTAAGTGATGATAGGAAGAAATGAATATTCATTTAGTCTTTGAACTTTTTCTTATACCTTTTTTTTCCCAAATGTAGCATTATAATAATGGAGAGTGAGGTGAGGACAGCACAAAGAGCAATAATATTTACTTTTTGCCACATCCATACTTAGTGTCTGAAATAAATGTGAAAGTATTCAAAAAGGCAGAAGAAGGTTGTGATGCTGGATTGTGTCTATGTTGTTTTTCAATCTATTCAGATATAGTTTTGCTTTTATTTTCCTTTATTTAGAGCTCGAATAGTGGGAGTGAACATTGAGAGTTAATATAAGCCTGGTATGTTAAATTTAAAAGAAAGTTAAATTGCTGGGTAATCACAATAAAAGCACATTGGATAAAATATGCCCCCATCTGTGCATGTCAGATCGATCTCCAAGTGTGATTGCTTCAGATAAAGCACATCGTGGCATTTGAAAGGTCATTCAGGGGATAAGCTCGTACAAGCCTAGTCACAGTGAGGCACAGGCACCGAGTATTAGTGCTTCAGAACAGAGAGGTGAAGATATTCCCTTCTCTTTTCTGTCTTCTCTGCCTCTTCATCTCTCTCTTCTGTGGTGGTGGGGAGAAAAAAAAATACCTTCCTGATCTCAAAGGAATGTTTTAAGACACAACTCATGTTTGCATCAGGCTTCAGGACGTTCCCCAGAGATGTGATTTTGTGGTCATTGAAGTCAGTGCCAATGTCCTTATCATCCAAGAGACAAGATTCAGGCGTAAAGGAGGACTAACTTTCTGGTGTTCAGCCACAGACAAGATCACTACAAGAAGAAAGAACTACTTTTCTTCTTCTTCTTTTTCTTTCTGTTTTCAGCTGAATTAGTTCTTATTTACATTTTTCTAAATGGCAAAACTTGCAGAGATGCCTGTGAACACATTCAAGACCACCAGATCAGTCAATTAGAGGCTTCTAAATAAAAGGATATTAACAGAAGAAGAAGAAAACAAACACAAACAGGAAAAATAAACACACAAAAAAAGCAAAGCTGTAGGAGCTTTTTTTTTCTTTTTTTTTTCCTCTTGCATTCACTTATGTATCTGTGGATGTGCATCCTGGAAAATTAATGGAGCCTGTGCCTGAGAGACAGAACTTGGGCTTGGGCTTGGGTCTGCAGGAGGGCAAACTCCCTCCTCACAGAACTACAGCATTGCTGTAGTTCCATTTAAAAAGGCCCTGCTCTTCTGAAAAACAATAATTCCTCTCTTTACTTCTTATTCATTCCCTTTTTAGAACAAATGCTTGGGCTGAATGTTTGCAAAACATGGGTTGCAAAATTACTAAGGGATGAGTATAAAGCAAAACAGCTATTTTACTCTTTAATCTAACAAACGGTCCTGTCAATTTTCAGCAGCTGTATACCGCTTTCATAGGTGTTAAAAACAGGGGAAAAAACATAAACAAAAATAATAACTTGTTTGCTTAATCTTCATGTATGATTCTTCCAGCTTTGGTGTTTTAAAATATTTGTTCATGATATATGCTTTCTTC
This sequence comes from Crypturellus soui, assembly GCA_032275445.1. NCBI lineage: Eukaryota > Metazoa > Chordata > Aves > Tinamiformes > Tinamidae > Crypturellus > Crypturellus soui. The sequence goes on from JAUBNY010000185.1 coordinate 438,955, forward strand.
CTTACGGACAATCCTTATGTGGGTTGATTTCTACTAATCCTGGTGCAGAGGGAAAAGTTGCTTAAAGGTTCCTTAAACACAGAAATCCGCTTTCACTTTACTAGTCCAAAATGTCTTTCTGTTGTTACACTATCCCTGCGCCCTCCAAAAGAAAAACACACACACACACACACAAGAAAAACATATTCTTATTTTTTACAGCTAAAAAGCTCAGGGTGCAGAATTTAATGCAATCCAAAGACTACAATTGTTCTCACGATAATAACTGGACCACATTGTTCTCACGTCAAGCTTTTCTGTTGCTATTTACCTTCCCCTCTGTAAGCCAGGTTCTCTATTGTGCTATGCCAGTCACGCGGAGCAAAGTGCCTGGAAGGCAGCCAGCCGTCATCCGGGGGAGCCCGCATCCAGTCCCCGCCACCTTCGCTGCGGCCCAAAGCAGAGGCGAGTTACGGTGGCAGCGCCAGAGTCACAATCTCCCCTCACCGCGCAGGTGTGGGCTGTGGCTTGTGTGCCTTGCACTGTGCCAGGTAACCGAGCAGGGCAGGGGGCTGGAATTCCGCAGCTGAAGCAGAGGGCAGATAGGGGGTGAGACTGTGCTTAACGAAGCACATCCTTTGCAGTCTGGAAACTGGCTCGTCACATAGGCCCAAAAATCAGGCCGCGGAAGGAACTTGTTAAGGAATGAGGAAATTTCTGCATTTTCCCACTTTCTTCTTCTCTTCTTTGAATTAGTGCTTGAATTTAGATGAGCAAAAATTCAGGTAGGTACATCCTTTCCAAGTAAGGGCTGTTCTTAAAGAAAAACCCTACCCTTCCAGAGGAACTGTACGATTCTCTGCAGATTTCTTGTTCCAGCTTCTAGAGAGCCAGAAATCCCATTCCCCTTGCCCCAGATTTCTCCCTAAGAAGATGCCAAGATTCAATGACATCAAACATCCCATCAGCCCCTCCTCAGACATAGTCTGCCAGGTTGAGGTCCAGGAGCATCGAAAACTGCTCTCTTAAAAGGGGATTGATGCCTTTGCTTTTTGCGAAAGACAATGAACAAACAGATGCACTGGAAAGAGCCAGAAGTTTTTCATACAGATTCTTGTGCATTCCCACATGTCTTTGGTAATGGCTTTGCTATCTTTTCCTGTGAATGAAACACAATACATTAACAGCTTTGTTCAGATTTGAGACCACAGACTCTTTGTGTCTCCACAACAGCTGTTTAAAAGTGTTTTAACGCACTGGGCTGCTGCCAACCCTCAGCATTTCTTTTGTTTCCGATACACCTTTATCACAGTTTTAACTGAAAAGCTGTTCAATATGGTTCTGCAAACAGCTCTTCATGACCTCAGACCAGCTACTCTAGAGGGTTAGTGGAAATGTTGAACAGCAAGGAATTATGCTCCGCAGATCTCTGCATTAAATGCTTTTCATAAAGAACAAAAACACTATGGAGAGAAGTTACTTGCACCACTGTCCCACTTATCCTTTGTTTGAAAGACAAATGAGATTATAGCTCATTCCATGTAACTGTGATAGCAGCAGCTGTTTAATTTAGTGAAGCAACGTAAGCATTTGTCGATTTGCATGAATTAAAAAAGATCATTCACAAGTACGATGAGTGCTGCTATAAAATCTGACCTCTAGATGTCCTGGAGAATGATGGAATTTTGATGTAATGGCAAATTTTAACAAACATAT
>JAUBNY010000185.1:440749-458736 GCA_032275445.1 Crypturellus soui
TAATGGCAAATTTTAACAAACATATTTTAATGACTTTGTCCAAGAAATGCAAGTGTAAGGCAGCTGGGTGACCAGTACATCACTACAAGGCAAAGAGCTTCTTGAGAAACTGTCTCCACTATTTCATGCTTTTTAAGGATATAGAAGAATTCAGACTAGATGATTGTTCTCCTTCTGTACATAATTAAAATCTGGACCTAAATAGGTGTTTTCCTTTGTAGATGCCTAGGTGCAGGTAAAGAGTGAAACACGACGGTGCAGCGTTTCGACTGTTATTGCTAACAGGTACTGTGTTCAAGCTGTTGGAAATGAGTCTTGTTGGCACACATCCCAAGCTGCTGAAAGAGAAGTGTATACCTTATGTGCTGCAGCAGCTTGAGATGTATTTTAGATGGGAATGTTTAAAGACTGGCAGTAAAAGTAACCAGCGCTAATTGCACTGTGCATTTTGCCAAGGCTGCAGGGAAACTCCCAGGGCATGTTACAGCAAATGCCATCAAGATAATTAATCACTGACTGGATTGCGAGCACAAATAAGGCAACTTGGTGCTACATTAATAATACCATTTGCCGGAGGTAAAATGCCTGTCTATTTTGTTGCTTGTGGAATATAACCTATATCTATATTATTTGTGGAAAATAGGAGGCAAATTTATAGCATAAAGAAACAGACTTGTAAAAGGTTCAGCATTTGTATGTTCTTACACTGCCTCTGCCATCTAACTCCACTTTTTCAGCTTGTTCCAGACACCTTTCAGTTCCCTTTTGGCAGTCTCAGGGAGAACCTCCAAATCTTCTAAGTGGGCTCTCCTCTATACCAATCTGCTCCAAGTACACATATCACATTTGACTGCTTTTCCAAAATGAAGAAAAGAGTGTCAAACTCTACATAGAGGTAGGTCAAAAAGGCCTGGCAAGTCTTTGGGAAGGTGTTGGTTTAACTTTGCTGCTGCTGCCAGGGAATGCAGACTGGTGGCAGGACAAAGCTCTCCGATCCTTCACCTGGTGGCAAGTGGGCAAATCACTTCATTGACCTTCGCCTGAGTTTCTTTATTTGCAAGACTGAAATAGCAGGTCGGACTCATACTGAAGGGACGGCAGCTAAGCTACTGAAGGACAGTAGCTTCAAGTAATCAGCTTGGAGTTATTACTCAAAAGTTTAATTTAATTGCTGTGGTAAATCTACATGAATAGAGGCAGAGAAGTGATAAAAAATTAATATAAAAATGAAAAAGAGGCAGATGCTAACTTCTTCTTACTAACTATACTAACTAATCCATGGTAATCTTCTTTTCACTTGATTTATGTAACCTTCATCTCTTCTTTGACTTATCATATTAGTAGTTTATTGATGTCTTCTCTGCACCTCATATGAATCAGACCATAAATCAGTTCCCTTTTGCTTATTTATGTGTGTACCATCATCTGTGGCACTTCATGAAGAATAGTATTGCTCAGCATTAGTTATAGTTTTGTTTGGTTTTGTTTTTGTTTTTACAGTGATTAATGTTTTATTTAATCTAATTGTTTTCTGTTGGTGTTTCTGGTTTTGGAACTCTGTAATGTGTGTAATCCCTTTAATGATCTCAAATACAGTAAAGCAAAATAACCTCATTCTATTCCTTACAAAAGACACTGATGAGTTAAATGTACAATAACTGAAGAGTAATCAGGTAATTATCATGTGGAACAAAAAGGCTGATCAATTTTATCTTTTGTGGGTATCATTATTTACCTCCAGCTCACCTCGCTATCATTTTACCCTTTCTGTTCCCATAGTGACATCCTCTAGAGTGTTAAAAAAGAAACGGAAAAGGGGAGCAGACTAACAGAGCAGACAAAATTGTGCTTAATGACCTCGTCTCTGCTATCTGATTATGTTCCATTTGTCTTTTGTGTCTGTGTGTGTGTGTGCCATCCTCAAGCAATGAAATAGATTAATTTCCAAGTCCATTATTTTGTCTTGCATTTCATGTGTCTTTGCTCTCCTAGTTTGAGAATCAGGTAAACTGCAGCACTTGGATTTGCATCAAGTGGAAATGACAGTAAATGGATTTTTCTGCCTTTGGAGGAAATTTCTGTTACTTAAGATTGCAAGATTTGATGTTTTCTTTTCATGAAAAAGCTACTTCCATGTAATTTTTGTTTGTGCCACTGTTGTAACATCTACAATCCTGTTATCTCCGGGTACTTGCTCTGAAGCTGCAATTTACGATACTCAGACAAGCACTGGAATCAATCCCATTTTTAATGCAATCAAGAGATGTGAAAACAGTAAAAGCATCTATTGGCATTACCACAGATAGGACTGTGGTGGAGCTGTTCGCCATGGACTGCACTGAGAAGAGGAGCACGCTCCACTCCGCAGAGGTTTGTGACCTGTTCAAGGTCATCCCATGCGTAACCTGCAGGATCATCGGGCTCTGTTTGTGCTGTACCTCTCATCGACTGTCCTCTCGGATAGTCAGTCCAAGGCCAGATCTGTTCCGAGGCCTCATTTCTGGCCACATCTGTTCCTACGTAGCCCAGCACGTGTGCTGGCTGTAATGAAGCATGAGCTGGTCCTTAACTATGGCAATTTTTCTTTTCCTGCATGCAGTCATCATGGTGATGTTGTTTATAGAGTTTTTCTCCTGTGGTGGCAAAACACTTCACTGATAAAGACAGCCAGTCCCATTCAACAGACACAAAGAAAGGTGGCACAAAATACCCCACTGTCAGTGATGGTGACCACATCTCCTGTTTTTAAGTTAAACTCTAGGTTGCTCTTCCCATTAGACAGAGATGCCCACTCTAGTGTTGCTCTGGCACAATTGTAAGTACTGCAGTTTTGATCCCAAGCCAGCTGGAAATGGATGAAAAAAATGACTTCAAGGGCTGTGAACAAGCTGGAAAGCAGGGAAAATTACCCTACGTGCAGCTGTAGCTCATTTGGTGAAGGAGGGCATGGTGGTACTGGATGGTGGCATTCCTCTCTGACAGATAGCCTCAGCACTGCAGCAATGTTTGTTTTCCTACGTCAATATAAAACTTACCATTCTACTTAGAGAAGGAAATGGGCATTGCCTGCAGGTTGAATTGAAATGCACAGTTTTCCATTGCTTTTCTAGTGCACAAGGGTGACCACATAGTATTATACGATGTCCTCATTTATATGCGCTGCCTGCAAAAGGCAGGACATATATCTGAAGCTCTGTCTTGAAATCCTTCTGTTCTCTGGCATAGTCTGCATGAAGGAAGGTGTTCAGTGTTTTCGTTCAGTGGTGACAAGTTGCTACGAAGTTTAATTAAAGATTGGAGAACCCTGTGCTTTTTTTGGTGTAATCAATGAATCAACCACATCTAGTTGAGCATTACAGAGTTCCTGGTTGTTATTAGACTGTCACAGTACTCCTGTTAGACCTATATGTGTACAACACAGCAACAGGGGTGAGCAAGAGCACAAAACATCTCTCAAAACTGTGTCCTATTACTTTTCCTGTGCTTGTGAATGAAGCAGGTATCTGTGCAATGCCTGTGTATCACACCTGAATTCTGAAAAGAAAAAAAAAGAGCACTTTGGGTTCTATTTTTTCTGCTGCTGATAAGGTGTAATTAGTCTGTGTAACTTTCTGCAGCAAGATATCACTGAGAGCAGACACTTTAGAAGGATCCCATAAAGATTAAAGTTTTCAGTGGAAAACAAGAATATCTCCAATTTCAGAAGATAGGAAACACATGTATGTATATATCTGTCAGGAGGGAGAGGAATTCCCCAGCTTTCAGTGGTATAAGTGTTAAGAGAATATGCTACCATAACAGATTATCCTCCGAAATTATTTCTATCTGCTTCCAAGATAGCCACTGTCACTTACAGGAAAAAAAATAGTGCATGGGATAGTGGACATAATGTAAAGTCCTGCATATTATTTTTAACATGAGAGATAAGACCAAAAAAAGTGTCTGTAATCCTAAAAATAAAATATAATCCTAATAAGATTAAAATATAGACAGAAAAAAAATGTGCTGTGAATGCACTATTATCTGTCAGGTTAATGGCTCTGATTGTGGACTAACCCACAGCCAACTCACAGAAGCTCCTTGCCGAAATCTCAAAGCAGACGCTACAACTGGAAAAGCTAGAGACAGGATCACAGCCTGGTCACCCCAAGTCTCTGGAGAAGAGATACTACTGCCTAAGGCTGCTCTGCTTGCTGCGGTAGCATGCCCTTCCACACACAGGTGCAGCTAAAGAGACAGGGAAGAGGAAAGGAGGAAAGGGCATGGAAATTGAAAATACATGAGGATGGTGCAGGTATGACCATAACAAGAAAAGTTCAGATTACTTGGTTTATGCAGGAAGATGAGAGGAGCATGCTTGATGGCCCAAGCAAGGAAGCCCCACCTGGGAGCTGCTGGTTAAATGCTGAGCCTGCTAGAGTTAAAGCTAGAGCGAGTCTAGCTTTTTTGCAGCAGCAGCTCCTCTGTAACTTTATCTCCCCGCTCCTTGTAACTGTGTTGTCAGACCGGCTCTCTCATGGCAGTACCCAAGTGTCAAACAGGAGACTGCAAAATCACCCAGACTTCTCACTAGACATTGTTTGAAACATGAACTGTTGACATCTCTTCTTTTTTATTTTTTTTCCTTTTTCTTTCTTTTAAATCATACGTAGGTACACAGTTCTGCAGGGACGTATGTGCAGCCGTATTCTGTGTGCAGGGTCTGTTTTGGCTCCGTTTCATTTGCCTCCGTTTTTCCTTCTGGAGTGAAGGGACTCTAGCTGCTGATGCCTTATATGCTGACTCTGGAAAGCTTTATTCAGTCTGTGGAGCTGTACACAACTAATATCCTCAGGATTAAGCCTTTGAAGAAGAAAACTCTTCAGTATCAGGTGGCATTAGTAGAGGCAAGCATGCCAAAAGTAAATACTTAAGAGATTTTTTATTTTCTCATGTCAAATGCAGAGCATGAAGTTATTCTGGCACCAGTCCTGTAACATCAGGGCTGTCCCACAGAGCTGTCACCCACCAATAGAGAGCAGGCTGCCGATGTAGCTGAGTGCCCATGGAATCTATTTTTCTCAATGTAGGACAAAGATTTATTCCTATCTAAAACGTGTTTCAGCAACACATCTTGTACGCGATCTCTACAAGCTTGGATAAAATTTGCTTAGGAATCTATACTCACCCTCTCTTTGTTTAGAAAATTTTATGAAGCACATGGGCCAGTCAATATTAATATTGGTTTAGCACTGAGTATAGGCTGCAATTGCTGCTAAGATCCTTCCTATTATGAGCAATTGCCCTGACATTCATATCTATTTAAACCACATCCTTCTCTTACACAACCATCAATGATTTAAGATTCAAACCTTTTGTAGCTCATTGCCAGTAAAATGAAATATATACTATACCCTGACTTTTCTTCTCTGAAGTATTTATTCTCTGAAGTATTCATTATAAAGCATTAGTCACTGTGGATTACTCCACATAAATCAAATCATTATCACATGACTCCCAGAGCTAACAACATTCTCCGAACTCCTCCAAGAAGATATATCAATTTTCTAAGTATGTAATTACCGCAGAATTCTCTCTTCTGTGTTTTTAATGTATAAACAGTTCAGCCCGATGAAGACAGAGACTTCCAGGCAGCAGATGAGACATTCACTCCAGCATCGCACCTCACCGAGCTGATCGGGGCTGACCACTAGGTTTCAGATACCCACTTCTACGGTGTTTCATCATAGGTTACCGGTGACAAGCCAGTGACAGGTACCTCATGGTGGCCTGGCAGATAGACTTGGGGAGGGGGGCTCTCTCTGATGTGGGAATTGTGCCCAGTTAATCTGGTCCCTTTTCTCTCTCTCTCTCTCTCTCTCTCATTTTCCCTTTAATGATCGTAAAGGGCTTCCTCTCTCTGCATCAGACTCCCTTGCAGCTAATTGAATCCCGGTGTTGTTGGCAGTACATCACATGGCTCCTTGAAAGTTAGAAATATAATCTTTGAGGTGACAGAACAGTGTCATTACTGTTAAACAAAAAATGGAGGACAGTCACGATTTAAAGCAAACACTTTTGTCTGCTGCCAAAAACTATCAAGAACATGAAATATGAATTATCAGTCAGAAGGTGACTGGAAAGGATGTTTGTGGGGTTTGGACTGCTTTTTCTTCTGTTTGAAAACTGGAAGTGGAAATGAATTAAGAATTCCATTTAAATAAATCACAAATTCATAATTCTTTGTTTAAAGAATAGTCTATATAATCTGATATGGATCTTGCATGACATAACTTGCTACATAATTTAAGAAAGAATTTCCATGACTAAGTGGTTTAAAAATAAACTAATTTGTGCCAGTTTTGTTGAACCAGGTAAGCAGATCTGTGGAATATTTTCTCTACAAAGTAAAGGTAGGCAGAATACCAGCTGTATTAACTTGCAACTGATATTCACATGGAAAGTAAGAAGAGTATGCACAAGCCTGCTCTCAAGCAGATTTTGGGGGGTATGGGATTTTTGTCCCACATTCAAGGGTAATGAAAATTGACCCTCAGAGTAAACTTAACATCCACCTTCACTAATTTTCAGTGCTAAGGCAAACATGGAGAGTAATAAGAAACCATCATTTCATTTTGTGTTCATGGCAACTTTCTTTAATGATTATCTGCTGACCTAGGAACCAGATACATACACTACTGCTGCATGATAATGTAGGCCTTTGCAAAATACTATTTCAACAGTTCAATTTAGGATACAAAAGTTTAAATTTAGACCAGAAGACAGGAAACTGGACTGATCAGAAAGCTATTACCTGTGGCTTTAACTGACATTAAACTTTTCCAGATGGCTTCCCCTCAGATGCAAGTCTGTCGGTAACTGTGACTTGAAAAGTGCAAACAGGAGCAATATCCAAGCTAAACTTATACTCAGAATCTACCTGGGATATCACATTGGTGAGGAACCTCCAGCCACTTTCTGCTCTGCCAAAATGAATGTGCAGAAGAAGTCCAAAAACCAGCTCTGGATTTCAGCAGGATGTCTCACATGTCTACTACTTGAGATTCGAACTCTGATGTGTCTTCCTCCCTTGCAGACATATTAAAAGAATTAGTGGAGTATTGTTGTCACTGTGCTTAAACACTGAATTCAAGAGAGACTGCCCAAGTTTAAAATGAGCTACCAGTGAGAATTCCAGCAAAACTGATTAAATTCTGATAACAACAACAAAACAAAATGTTTCTTATCTCCAAAAGCACCTCTGATGAGGAAAAATGCATTTGCTCTGTTTTATAATTGAGGCCAAACAAAATCCTAGCTCCTTTTTCATCAAAGAAAGATTTTTAGTCTTTATTCAGCATCCACATTTCATCTTTGAATGGACTTGCAGGTAACTAGGTCTTGGTTTGCTCAGCAAAATGCAAAATGCCTTTTTAACTGTCTTCAGATGTCTCAGTAAAATGCTAACACATTTGTCCAGGTAATCGCAGAACAAGGTAGGCTATTTCATTCCCATTATTCCCATATTTTACCACAGAGGCTTTCAATTATTTACATTAAAATATATACTCCAAGTCCTGGAAAAAATTGCTCTCAGGAACCATCATGGTAGCTACTACTGTGTCTTTCTTTTCTGACATGTCTACAAGCCTCCTCCCAACCCTGGCTACCAGTTTTGTGCAAGGAGATGTGACCAGAAGGGCTCCATGCCTGATAAAATACAGAGCTTGAACGTCTGGGGTTTTTCACTTTGCCTGCACTGATGATCATAGGTCTCTGAGTGTGAGGATTAGGGAAGATGAGCACATTTCTGTTTCCCTCTGAGAGCTCAGGGAGTGAAGAGTTGCTGCAGGAATTCAACTTGGGCTCGTCTTCAGAGAAAACTCCTGACTTTTCAAGTGTCATCAAAGCCTTCTCCTCTCCATCCCTTATTCTTCTTGCTTCACTGAATGAGCAATTAAAAGATCATTATAGTTTGCTGCTGGGGACTGAAATAGAACAAAAGGTGAAGTTAAAATTCAAAATGCGAACAGCCTGCGCTTGGAAAGCGGAGAAGGCAGCAAGAGCTGAATGTGGCCAAGAGTTATGGGGCAAGAGAGAGGGGCTCCAGCCACACTGAGGATCCCGCTGAGGGAAGTGTTGTCATTTTTGTGCTGCTGATTTCATCTCCTCTGCAGCTGCTTCAGCTGTAACTTTATTCAAGTTTGTGTCAGTTGGCCTCTCCATGACAAAAGACATGAACTTTGCTGGCAGTTACCTTTCCTTCTGATGGGCCCAAGCATAGGCCTTTTCTGGTCCTGTTGCGGGGACTTCCTAAAAGGCAATTGCCTTGCTTGAGTTCCTGTTTCTACAACGCAGCTTACAGGACCGCAAATATTTTTAGAAGTTTTCAGATGAAATCACTAAGTTTGGAGAAGACATGTTTGATATTTGAGTAGAAACAAAGCTGAAACAGGGTTGATTTGTGCTTATGTACAATTGACATGTATGTATAATACTTATGTACCTTCTGCTATATATAGAAGTGGAGTGCTTGTGGCCCCATGGCCCCACATTAATGAAAAAAAATATATGCTTGGATTCCAAGGGAGTTTCCCAGGTTAGCAAATGCCAGGGACCATATTAAATCATGTTGACGCACAATAATATTTTGTGGCGTACATTGGAGCGACAGATTTCTCACTGTCTGCCAGAAATTCCTGAGGGCTTTTCCACGTATGAAGCTATACTATTTGACTGTTACCCTGCCTGTGCTAACATTGTGTTAGCATTACGAAACGGCCTCAACTGGCACAGTGTCTCCCAAAAAAAGTGTCTCCCAAAAAAGAAAAGGCTTATTTATTGTGGTGTTAATTCAGCATTTTTCTAGTGTTAGAAAATTCTCAGTAGAGATTGTCAGGACACAACCAAAACAAGTCATTCTGAAAATGCTGGAACTGATGAACTTCATTTTCCATGGGTTTATGTCCTACCTCCATATACCACCCTCACTACAGGGACTTCAACTCTTTGCAGACTTCCCTCAGCCCTATAGGCTCTGTTTCTCCTAGTTCCTCCTGGTCTTTCGCCCATGTCCATGGATACTGAGCTGAGGTGAGCTGACCGGCTGGGCTGGTGTGGCTGGACCCGAAGAGTGCTCATGCTGCCGCCCTTCCCTCAGTGGAGGCTTAGGGACTCACGAGGAAGAGAAAACTTAACTGCATACACACCGTCTTCTAAGGAAGTCTCATTGAAAAGTAACTCGTCGTAGCAAGAAAATGTTATGGCATAGATCAGGCTTCACACAGATTTCCTATGTGCTAAGTGTATTTGCACATCTCTTTGTTTGCTTGCTTGCTTGTTTATTTTAAGCTTCTGAGAAGAGACTGGAAATACAAACATTTTTTCCACTCTTTCATAATCATTATTACCTTTCTCATATCTTCTAGTATCTTAAATATTCAGGGTGCATTTATTTATTTTTCTTAACAACCTTATCATGTTGCTCATTTTACTTTTGAACAGAACATTCTGAAAGTGTGCCACCCTGGAAAAAAAAAGGAGTACATGTTGCTTTTTTTCACCATTTTTATCTATGAGTTTCATTTTTTCTTTTTGCATTAGAGTAAATAAATATGGAAGGATTGCACATGAGAAGAGATTAGCATTTGGCATTACATAAACAATGAAAATCTCTTGCTTGTAATTAAAAGCACTGTAAAAACTTTTCAGTATGCCACTGCTAAGAACAGTCCTTTTGTCTATGTTTCTTTGGTGCCTGTATATGATTTTGAAGGCCTCACTTGCAGTTATTCAGAATTTTTCTGCTACAAACAGAAAATTTCATAGACTAAACTTATAATACCTTTCTTTTTTGCTCAGTGGTTTGAAGAATTCACTAGAAATTCTGAAAAAGCAAGTATGCTTTCAGACGACAAACAGCATCGTGTTTTTTCCTATTGTCACAAAATATCTGTTCTGAGCTTGCTTCCCACATTTTTAAGCTTCGGGGATGTAAGGTAAGTGTGCATACCTGTTTGTTTATGTTATCGAGCCAGAATGGGTAGAGAGAGGTGCACACGGACTCCCAGGGGACACGCGCCTGCTGTTGAGTGAAGCATCGGTAAGACACAGTTACGCACATCCAAGCACGGCCGTACTCCACTGCCCAGAATACCTGTGTTTCCTTACTGTGGCAGAGTTATACCGAAGATTTTCATTTGTTCCTCTATCTTGTATAAGTACAGAGCGGTTTGCTGGATTTTGCTGTTATTGGCATGGACTAAAATATCCAGTAAGACTTTCATCACTTTTTCTTGGATCCTGTCTTCAGCTTGTCAACTCTCTTTTTTAGACTCCTCTCCTATCTCTTCCCATTCACACATGATCCTCCCTCACTTGTCTAGCTCTCAGTCGAGCATAGCAGGGCCAGCTGGTTTCATCCTTTCTGCAAACAAAGGTACCAGACTCTGCTTAATGACATCCTGCCTGCGCCAGCTCGGGTCCCTGTCTCAGCCGAGCAGGCCCTGGCCCACCTTTCCTCCCGTATTTAAACACTGTGTTTACTGGGGATTAAAAAATGTGAATTAGTGTGGGTGGGGGAGTGGGAGGAGGAGGTTGATCTGGGTCCAAAGGGAATCAACATTGTCTCTTAGAAAAAGTCAGTGTCTGCTTGACAGACTGACCATCTGGAACACTACATCACACTGAATCAACTACAAAGACAGAAAGAGAAAGCAAGGAAAAATAACGAAAACAGGAAAAAAAAATAATTATTTCGGATGCTGGTTTCCAGTGGATCTCATCAACCAGAAAAAGTGGCATATATAGTTTTGAGGGCAGTGAAAAAGGAGGACAATTGCAGCACTCAATCTTATCTGAAAATAAATATATCTTAATGCACTTTCCCTTTCCTTTATAATTCCTTCTTTGTTTTGAAGTTCTCCCCACAGGTCATGATGTCAAGAGTAGGAAATATGCCTTTAAACATAAAATACTGGAAATACACTGAGTTCAATAACTCAATAACCCCAGAGCTCTTGGTTTTACCTTAGCACTTGGAATGGAGGATAATCATTTAAGAACATTTGAATTTTCTTGTATTCCACATCTGGTGTTTATCCCAGATATGAGTTTGATATCAGACTTGCAGGATGGCTTGAATGGGGCACTCAAATTTCAGTCCACGTGGAATTCTGTATTTGGAAAGCATTTCGGCAATGCATTCACTTTTTCAAATATTATTAAAATCCTCCTATTACCGTCACTAATTCAAGAGGATATTCAACAGCACCCTCTGAAGTTAAATATTTTATATCTGCCGGAACTAAGTGCTTCACTCCCGTGGTTTTCAAATAAATGTTGCTGGGGAGCTGTCTAACCCACTGATATGTTTCAGCACAGCATATCTTTGGTCACAGGGAAGTTTCAGAGAAACAGAGAAAAGAGTCAATGTTACACCACTGTATAAAAGAGGTTTACATAATCTTGGGCAAACTGATGAAAAGGTCGCAGAGGACTCTGACAGTAATGAATTTCCATGTTATACCATTACTAATGCCAGTTAAATGATTTTGTGAAAAGCACTCATTATCCAACAAACTTGCAAACTATGATAAGAGTGTAATTTTGCTTGCAAAAAACAACTTTGTGATATTCATATATTCTTACAAAAGATCATGTTATCTTATATGACACTCTCATTACTATAGAAGAACTATACTGAATCAACACAGGTTATACCATATATTTTAAAAATCTCTACTAGCAATTTCAGAAAGTAATTGCAATTGTTGTAACATTTCCCATGTTGAATATATCCAATAGTCCTTATGTAAGAAAATGTAAAAGTATTATTTTAAAAGTTTGCAAGTCATACCAACAGTACTAAGCTCTCACTAAGTCCAGTCCCTGCAACTGCTGCTTTTTTACCTTTTTCTTTTGTGTAAATTTATCAAGCTTCATAGGAAAACCAGGTAGGCTTTCCCCATACCCTCTCCCAGGTCTAACTGGAAAGCTGTTCCAAGAAGCCTGTTACTCAGATTGTTAAAAATATTGTAATTCTCAGATGACATTTATTTATGACTAGTTCATAGCATTTTTTTTCCCATCTGGGCTAATTTTATTCTTAAGAAATAACTCCTCTGCTCTCCCTTGGAGTATTTATTGGTCAGGTACTTCCCCCTCAGCCTTGATCTCCTATCCTTGCCTTGCTCTTATAAAGACCTCTCCTGAACCTTTTCCATTCTGAGTTCCCTCTTCTTGAGGAAATGGTACACAAAATTCTCTATGAGATTTCATAGACCCTTACTGCTATAAAATATCTTCTTGCCAACAACACATTTTAATACACAACATATACCAGGGAGCAAGGTATATTTGTTATAGAGGTAGGAAGTGAATGTCTTAAAGGGTAGGGCTCCTAGTGGGTGAGGAGGCCGTGCTGGGTTTGTGCGTGGGTAGAGAATGCAGGAACAGGAGCAGAGGCTCCTCTGACAGGCTTAGGAGGTACCACCAAGGTGTAGGCTCTTTGGGGAATTCTTTAAAGATAGCTTTATCTTGATTAACACAGGTACGGATACAGGGGCTGCAAATCATGAGTCTCCCTGTAGACACCTGGCTCTGCTTGGGACTATGATGGTCATCATAAGCATAAGTCTTTAAATCTCACTCTATAATAAAAGCATTTAGACTCCCCTCTTTGCCTCCCTTCTCCCTCCCACTCTCCTGCACTGATTTTGTATCAATGGGAGTGATGTTTGTCTCATGGCAGGGAGGCTTAGTTGTGGTGGTAGTAATAATGTAATGCTTAGCTCTGGTTTTCATCCACTTAATATTGGTGGAAAATCCCTCCCTTGGCCATACCATCTATGTTTACATTAAAGTTTGCCTCTCTCTCCCCCTCTCTTCCACCTTTCACACCACCTTTCTGCATTTTTCACCCTGCTGCTCTGTGTTTCACCCTCATTTTTCTTTTCTTCCCTCCTTCTTTGTTCCCACAACCAATCTCCAGTGGAGGAGGAACTCAGTAACATTTGAACCTAAATCCATCTTTCAGATGCGTGATTTGTAAGAGGCTTCCAAATGACAAAAGTAAGCTCGTCTATCCTCAAGTACAATTACCAGACAGAATAATCAGACCAATTTTCATAAAGTATTGGCAACAGGTATATGGCTGCAGGGTGAGAAAGGGAAGTGCTCTCCATACAAATAATGAGGTTAAGCGGTGAAAAGGAACTCAAAGACTTTTTTTCTTGAGCTGAGAAAGTGGATTTCAGTTGCATAGCGTTGAGAGGAGAATCTGAAATGACCCAAGGGAAGGGAGAAAAGTCCATTTTCAGGCAGAGGAACTGATCTGCTTGGGAAGTCCAGTTGGAGAAGAGACATCGTGCACCCTTGCTGCCTGTGCCCGCGCGCGCCAGCGGCAGTCCCGAGGTGCAGAGCAGGTCGGTTCCCGTCAGCAGGCAGGCTGGCCAGCTGCCAGGCAGGCACATGACTCACCGAGGCACCTGGGTAGCACAAAATTGCTGACCTGCGGCAAAATACAATTATTAAGAGTTTGTGCATTGCAATAAGGCCAATTCTGAGTCCCTTTTTCCACAGTTACCATCTATTTTTTCATGGCATTGCTCTTATTTTGAGGTACTCTATCTAGATTCTGTCAGAAAGACAAAATTTGTTGTCAAACACAAAGAACCTAAGAGTTTTGGCTACTGTAGTTAACATTTCTAATTCAACCTAAATATGATATAATATTTATCTGGAAGAACTCAAAGGAGTCAACTGTCTTATTTAATGCTTGATTTTCCCTATTAAAAAACAAACAAACAAACCAAAAACCCAATCAAGCAAACAAACAAGAAAACAATAGACCTATGTATTTTTGTCATCATAAAGTTTTTTTTTGAGTTGATCCCAGGTGGTTTTCTTCATTTTTATTATGTTGTCATTACTGTCTTTTTCCATTGAAGGACAGGAAAGTTCAACCTTCATTTCCTGAATAAATAGAAGGTGATGTAAATTGTAACATACTTAATTTTCTGATCCCATCATCTCTCTTTGCTGATAGCTGCCTTGCTCAGAAATTGAGTTATGAACAGGAATACTGATGGCATCGAGAAAATGACTCAATATACTCTAAAAGCAAATAAACTTTGGTCATTGATTTTCCTTTCAGTAACATTACTTAAGAAACATTCCAATTAAGTATTCAAGAATATAGCAGGGGAATTTGCAGATAATTCTGCTCATCACTTTCCTGCATATAATATAAATATAAATGATTTGTTGAACACATTAGAGAAGCTCAGTGATAAATTATTTTATACTTGTTGAATTTGCCTCTTGAGAGTCTACAGAGATAATAGAATTGCCCTGTTAGGAAAGAGAAGATGGAAGAAGTTATGGTGAGAGTCCTGGGGCAGAAAACAAAACAAAACTACTGGATCTTTAAGGAAAAAATGAATACACTGAGGGTCACATCTGCCTTCCTACAGATTACCAGCAGGAAACTCTTCCTGCCTATCTGTTTTGGAGCTTTTTTAGAAGTATAAAACATGTAGATTCATGACTTCTGTCTTTCTTGGGGTCTGGACTATCCCCAGTTCACGTCAACTGGTCTGTGTTCACTAGAATAGAGCTATAACCAAAATGGCATCACTTTAAGGGGTTTGTAAACAAATCGGGTGTTACTGGATTTGCCTTAGTCTGTGTTCTCTGCCCGGGACAGGACAGTACTAGGGACATTTTCCAGAGCGCATAGTCATCTTGTAGGGCTGGCTCTAGACATACGTGCCGTGGATAGTTGCCTCAAGCAACTCAGTGCCTGCCACTTCATTGTTGACTCTGTTTCAAAATGGAAAAAATGGAAATCCATTTTTTTTGATGCTGCTTCTGGCAGGAGTTATACCTGGGGTGTTGATAGGAGGAGCACTTGTACCCTTAAGGTATGAAACCCCCTTTACCTTCCTCTAAGCATCTCCTAAGTCATTCCATCCTACAAAACTCTTTTTACTCCTCTGCACCTTTCTCCTACCCATTCCCATGGCAGGATGCCTCAGCCCCTCATTCTGGGATTGAGAAAAGTCTGTTTCCCTTTACTGCTAAGAAGCCTGGAGTGACCAGTTTTCTTAAACTGCATTATAAAGGTAATTTTACTGTTTATTTTAAAGAAGAGAGGTTTTCATTTGTTTGTTTGATTGATTTTTCTATCAACACTACAAATGTTCCCTATTATTAGAACTGAGCACGGATCCAATTTATTGGGTACTTTGTTGAATGACATTAACCTGAAGTCAAGCAGGAAAAACTTGCATTTCACAAATACGGTTCAGCTTCACAGAGACAGAGAGCTCAATCAGGGCGGGAATTATTGTTTTATCTGCAAAATGATTTGAAAGCTCCCTACCAGGAGAAGTACTGACTCTGTCTATCTCAATTTCCAGCAGTGATGACTGGCCACATGTTGTACCTCTTACCATATCCCTATCACTTGATTTTTTGGGAATGTTGTGACAGAGGCAAGGAAGTGTCTGTATCCGCAGTATGAAATTCACATGCTCTTTATGCTCTACTGCATCAGTAGACGCATAGTTGGTGTTATCACTAATGCACTTGTCTTTCCTTCTATTGCATCCACTGCGATTCTTCTGAAAGTGACACACCTGATTTTTTATGGAAAGCAGAGAGTGACAGTTCTGCTAGCAGGTAACGCTTGGCAGGAATTAAAAAACAAGGTAAGAAAAAAGGTCAGAAGAGAGGTCATATTTTTGGATTCCTTTTCTTTAAACAACTGATCTCTCTGCAAATGCGGTCAGACACATCAGCTCTATGGAGTGTGCGTGTGTGATTGATAATTTAGATTTTGATCGCTTTTCTTAATTATCCTTCGGTGTTCCTAAATTTTTCATATGATTGTTCAAATGATTGTTCATTCTTAGAATCTAACTGTTACAACTCTTTCTGTTGTTTTTTTTTCTTTTTCCTGCTTCTGATTATTTTTTAATCAAGAGATAGAACTATTCTGCCACATTATTTTAAGGATTTACTACAAGTGTGTTAGACATCACATAGACAGGAAACTGCTAATACTAGGTCACCAAACCATCTGTAATGATATGGTATTTTAGAAAGGAACTGGCCACAGTCTAGCTCAAAACTTTTTAAAATGTTCTCACCAAAATATTTTCCATGCTTAATTTCCAGACGATTGCAAGATCATATGCCAAATATTACACATTTTATAGTTCTGTTTTTTACAATTATATTACAAAAATAAAACCTTCAATTCAAACTGTGATGGGGCTTTGTGATGAACTGTGTTTTAGAAGGAGATTGTGTAGCTAAGTAAACTGGCAATGGTGCCATACAACCTTTTATTTCTACGATGCTGGTTTGAATCCAGCTCAGAAAATTGCAATTGTTTGATGCCTATAAAATTAGCTGTGTGAAAGCAGTCGAATTTCGGCAGAAAAATATGTTCATCACAAAAAAGAACACTACAATTATCACTAATTGGTGCTTTTGTTGGAAAAACCTGAATGGGATTGGGTGATCTCCCCAACTGCACTGACGTGAATCAAAACTATGGAAACAAAGTCGTTATTTCTGTTTGTGTTCAATGCATGGGCAAACTAGCCTATAAATTCAACAGCTTTTTTAAAAGGCACTCAATCCATATACAAATAGCAAGAAAACACAATTTTCTTTTCATGCTGTTGCAGAGGTCCGATCTCCATATTCAGACATAGATCTTAGTAACATCTATAGTGGTTTCATCTGAGTGATGAGGTAAGAAAGAATTCCAAAGAGCTCCAGATTTGTTTGTAAAACTATTTTAAGTGCCCCTCTTTTGGCAGTTTTCCTTGAACGTGCTTTGTAAATCATTCCTGCACACATTTAACTTGATCATCTCAGACAGCTCATATATATTGGAGAATTATTAAAGAAGTGTTTAGGATAATTCAACGGTTAAGCCTCTGGGCTGGGGTTTAGGAAATCTCAGGCTGACCGTTGCTGTACAGGCTTCCTGGACGATGTGTTGCGGTATGATTCATGCTACCCACCATTAAGTGGCTGGCAGTGAAGTGTCCAGCCCAAATGAGCTGCCCGGGCTCTATACTTGATGGAGAGAGAGTGATAACCAACTTCAGAGGGGGATTTCTCCTACAGATTACATGCTTTTTTAGGATGATTTGCTGGGGGAAATCGCATACATGCTCCTCAAGTAATAAAGACACCTCGTGATTTTGAACAGCTAATGTGAGACGAATCCTACCGTTAGTTCTAACCTGTTAGAAAGAGGAGTGCTTTAATCCTCTGCATGTGCTCAGAGAAGGGATGTCATGCAGGTAAACAGGAGCCTCGCACCTAAGCCAGGCTAAGAACTGTCATTTAAATGCACATCCTGTTGGACAACACGATGTGTACATGTACAGTATAAAATACTGCCTGATAAGGGTAATTACTGGAAAGTAATTGTCCTTGAATGCTTTTGGCTTACAAGGTCCCGTTAAACTTATGCAAGATGACTCAAAGCCATGGAAATTATGAGCTAAGTTAGCTCGCTGCTGCCTTCAGAGACCTGCCTGCTATCCCTTAATGTAATAAATTCACTTGCCGAAGTCTCCTATGGCATAAATAAAAACTTCAAAATTCATAAAGTTAATGGGCCAGGTAATTCCTTGTGTAGCCACAGGCAACCTCTTGGTTTCACTGCGAAAGTTTGGGCTCAGTTTGAGAAGATGGGCAGGTGAGTAGCTGTCAGACATTCGTGCTGCTGGTCCTGTTGGCGATCAGAAGTGATATGGGATCCTTTTCTTCAGACCGTTTTTCCTGACTATCTGGAAAACTCTAAGCCACTGTCCCAGCAGCTGCTCTCATCGAAGCAGATGAATTGCTGTCCTCTGCTGGTAAGACACGGCATTTTATGTGGTCTTTTGATAGGACACAAAGCTCTGGAGAGCCTGGAAACAGCTGGAAGCTTGTCTCCCCATTTCTGACTCTATACATACACGATCTCACGCAGAGAT
>JAUBNY010000185.1:464387-485318 GCA_032275445.1 Crypturellus soui
AAATAAAATAAAATAAAATAAAATAAAATAAAATAAAATAAAATAAAATAAAATAAAATAAAATAAAATAAAAAATATATTAGAGAAACAAAGAGAACAAAGATTTGTGCTGACACAGAAAATAATAAAGAATGCAGGCCAGAGTCATTCAGAGTGTAGATGATAAATCACTATTATCATGACAAAAGTTTTCAATAAATTTGAATTGTACTTTAATATCTGATTAACATGAACTATATATTTTTGCACCAGTGGATATATATATGCACGCATTTATATGTCTGTATATGTGTAAGGCCTATTTCCATTTTCATTTGAATCATAAATGACTCATATCTGTTTTTACACATCTTACAATTACATCTTACAATTGGTCAGGGAGTATGTTTCAATATCATTATAGATCTCTGATTTAGTGTAGGAAAAAATATTTTTCTGTCTGGATAAACATAATTGCACACTGAATGACAACTAATAAAAGAGAAAATGACTTAAAGTGGGAAAATCACTATTTTTAAGAAATCTACTTTCAGTTATAAAACATTATCAATTTCAAGCTACTTTCAAAACCAAGTTGATAAAAAAAATGGCAGAGGTTTGAAGAAAATGTGAATTTTCATTCTTTCTTAAAATTTCGAAGTTGTAATCAGTATTATTAACTATATCAAAAGAAAAACTGTATTTTTAGCTGCAGTGGTACATAGTCAGATGTGCGGTCGTAACTGCATGGGTCCTGTATGTTAGGTTCCCCTTGGTATTTCCCCGTAAAGAATCTCAGGGTTTCATGTTCATGGCTCTAATTGCACCAAGGGGTTGTTTGGCTGCCTGCAGCTTTACTCCTGTCCCTTTCCCCTTTGCTGAAAAAGCCGCTGCTCGTTAGATGTTTTAACAGCTCTCTCTTCGCCGCCCACTTTGACGGCTTCATCACCGTCTGCTGCGATAGCCCATTTTATGTGTGTTTGCAATGACCCTTTCCCTGCAGACATCTGAAGACGCTTATCTGAGGGCGCTCCAGCAGACAGGCCCGGCCGCCTTCCAACGCCTGGATGCTCACAACTGGGAGATGCTCACAAGTGCTCGTAAAGTCACAGGATCTTTTTGCTCTTCCTCTGGCAGCGATAAGGGAGAGCCACGCACCGGCCGGCTGATGCGCCAAGTCCAGCAGAGCCCTAAGCGAATGGCGAGCGTGGCCCTTCCCTCCGCTGCAGCTGCTCTAATCAGCAGACCCGTTAACCTTTGCTCTTTCAGTCTAGCCAGTCTGCATACCTACGGCCAGGGCCGCGCTGCTTTATGAGGCTCTCAAAGCCAGACGGCTGCAGTCGCCCGCCCCGGTGCGCGGGAGACGGCACAGCTGCCCCGTGCAGCGTGGGGCTCAGCAGCCGCTGTCTTGGCCAGGGGCGACCTCTCCCTTTTGTCGCTTGCGTTTTTCCTTATGGACACAATTATGTGTTGATCCTCCAGAACCAGTAATAACAGCATGGGAATTCAGTACCACTTCTTTTGCGGTTGGGCCAAGCTTCTGCCCAACTGTAGTGCTAAACAGTAGATGTGCTTCCTCACAGAGCGTGTTGAGGAACTTGACTAACACACAGGCAGGGGTTTGCTCTTAGTTTGCTGTGGAGATCAAGGCTAATAGGCACCTCTTGCACTAGGAGAGCCATCAAGGGAAAATCTGCATAACCCCAAGCACTCAGTGGCACTGAATTACCAGCAGTTCCTTGCACTTGCGTGCAACATGTTGGCTTCAGTCTCGATGAAATCAGTGTTAACAAATCCACGGGAGTGAGTCTGTAGCTTACGGCAGCCTTCCTCTGATGACCCCCAGCCAGCCCCTTGGAAAGTACAGCCAACCATCCAGAGACCCCCGGGCACGTTGTTTGTGTTTTAGGAATGCAGGATCACATTTCAGGAGACCCTCAAAGATGAAGACGGAGACATTTATTACACAAAACAGTTCCAGAGGAAGACTGTGTGGAGAGGGGAGGACAGTTCTAAAGTGCTCATGGTAAACTTTCTTCAAAGTCTTGTCCTGCTTTATCTTTTGCCAGGTGTTGGGTGAAATCTCCAATCTAAATTACCTTTTAAATAAGTCAGGATGTACATCTGTTTGGCAATAGACTTTCAGGCGATGTAAGTGCTCCTTCCTCCCTTCCTCCCCCCCATTGCAATGTGCTGAGTCTTCTCTAAACACAGGGATAAGACATGGAGCAGGAAAGTCACACAGCACATTTACGCTGATACTTGAGCTAGTTTTGACATTCCTTTTATGCAGAGCTTGAGAAATAACAGTCTCTTAATGCTGTTCAACAGGAATTAGTGAAAGCAAAGTATATGCCTTGCTTACACTGACATTATCCTTATACAGAGTGGCTGAGTTGGGTCAAGATACTACTGTGATGGAAATCACTGTTCAGCACAGATGGTTATTGAGCTATGCATGCTGGTGATATCATCTTAAATATATTTAAATGCAGTTGTCAGTGGGATTTGCATGGGTAAATGAATGAGGGCAGAGCTCTTTCACCTTGCAGGTTTGACTTCCATGTGTGTTTTATTATCATATATTTTTTTCTCTGCATCCATAGCTGGCACAATAAACCTTTCCATTCCCAAGTCATCATTGATCACAAATATTACTAATACCAGCAGAAGCACCATATTCTCACACTCCTTAAAAAGCAGAGTCCTGTGTTTGCTGCTTGTGCCCCTGCAGATTTCACCACAAGAGCTCACAACTCTTTGGCAGTCTAGTCTCTTTAAAAAAGGAACCTTATTTTAGTCAAGGCAATTCAATGAAAAAATAATGAGTTAATGATGCATGGAAAATGATATCACCTTTCCACTAGTACGCCTGTTTCTTTTAATACTGCATCTGTTTGGGAAAGGAAGATGCTCTTCCTCCCACTTCTTTTTTTTAATTACATTGACTTTTCTGTGAGATGAGTGTTGAAAATTTATTATCCTCATTGGGAAATTGATGGTGGTTTAAATTATGACCCTGGATATTGGACCTGTGATAGTCCTGACCTTGCACATGATATTAAGGCAGTTTTATTGTCTAGCTCATCTCTCCAATTCTCTTCTATGAAATAGGCTTTCTAGAAGCTACCATGCGTCTTCTCTGATGCAGGGTTTTTATCTATCCAGCTTAAAACCTTTTTCCCTGTGTGTCTGTTTATTTTTTCCCCGCTTGAAATCCCACAACTGGAAAAATCAGACTTGCTCCTTGGAAGATTTAACACCTTCCTTCAAACATAGCCCCTTATTAACCCTATTAACATGTTCTTCCTGCAGGAGATGTTGGTAAATACTGGTGAGTGTCTTGCATAATCCTACAGGAAAGAGTTTGGTCAGGCTTCAGAAAAAAATAAAATGTTTTCCAGTTTCAGTTGTTTCACAAGGAGGAGTGAAGGGGAAAGATCTTGCTATTTGGATATTGTTATAGCAGCCTTTCATGAGGTCTGCAGGTTTGCACATTTGACTGACTGTAGGAGTGAGATGCTTCCCTTGAGGCTGTCTATCTGAGGTGTAGGGCTGGCTCTCCCCAATGCATCACTTCCGAAAGGTTCATCAGAAAGCACAGCGCTTGTGCATCGATTACTAATCAGTTAAGCAAGTCCACGCACAGGGAAGTTGTGCAAGGCATCCCTTGGGTCATGGGTCCAAGGAACTGACGTCTTATCCCCCACAGTTTGGTTTTACAGTCTTCACCCTCATAGGATTTCTGTTCTATTCTGGTTCTCCCACCTCAAAAAGGGCACAGTACTGCTAAGTAAGGTACAGCAAAGGCAGATAGGATGATATTATGTATGACAGCTGCCACGCAGCTCTTTGCCAGGCTGCTTTGCTCAATAAATAGAATTAAAATGTGATGCAAAAGAAATCTAAAACATCATCAGTGACTGGAGAAAAAGCTTGTTTAATGTCTCCTCCAATGACCCTGTGGGGCCTCTCCTCCCTGGACAGGGATCGTCAAATACTGGAAATTGGAAATAACAGCTTCAAAGCAAACAAAGCACGAATTCCTTGCCTCAGAAAATCGTGGATATTAGAAGTTTTCTCATGGGAAAAAAGAGAAAGAAGTTCAGAATGCTATTAAATGCTAGTGTATTCCATCAAGATCAGAGATCTATAAACCCTAAGTCTGTGGAGTATGAGTGAACAGTCTGGAGAAGTACCACTACATACTCACTTTGTAATACTATTCCTGAGGCATCTACCATTGGTTACACTTGGAAATAGAATTACAAAACCAGATAGACCTTTGATCTGTTGTGATATGGCCATTCTTGTTTCTTTATCGTCCCCATATGTTGCTAGAACATCTGGTCAGTTGGATGTGTTCGCTGCGTTTTAGGAAGCCAGGGGAATCTGGTTAACGTACAGCTTTTGTATACTGCAGCTACCCGGCTTTACACAGAGGCGTGCACGGCGCCTCTGGAGCAGCGCATCGCACAGCAGCACATCTCCTGCTGCAACAGCGGAGGCGCACATGGCGCACGGGGCTTCCCGTCATTGTAGATTTCTCCAACCGGAGGCTAAAGAGTGAACTGTATTATTAATTGAACTCAGGGACGAATAACAAAATTTCAGAAAGCTATCATCTCCAGTCCAATTTATCACATGATGTTCTGTAGACCAGTTACATTTCCTATGAATAGATTAATACAAAAAAAAATAAATAAATAAAAAATCAAGACTTGCTCGATTAGCTTCTGTGCAGGAAAAAGATATACAGGAAACTTGCCAGTAAATATTAGTCCTACTATTCTGTGGGCACAAATGTAAGCCCCCTTACTATTAACAGGAATTATTTGTGCTGCCAGGGCAGAGAATAAATCCCTAAGGCTGGTGGGAAGTGATTCTGGAGAGACCAATAGGGCTGTCCCTGAGCCTGGACTTTCCTGGTCCTCCCCACAGGGTGGTGGTAAAACACTGCAGATACTCATGCAGCCTGCTGTCTCCGAGGCACAGGCATCTCTAGAAAGGAGAAAACTGCTTCAGCCTTTTAAATTTTGATGAACCACTACTTTTTTTTTTTCCAGTCTGCAGTCACCCTGTTTGGTTGCTTATCTCCCTCTTGATCAAAGGTCTTGGCTGTCTACCACAGCTGATGGCTTCACAAGCACTAAAACTCCAGCGGCGAACAGTTTCTGGGCATACCCACACTCTGCGGCTTCTACCAGTTGAATGAAATTAAATGGGAAAACAGGAAAACAACAAGCAGTGCCCAAGGGTTTTTTCCGCTTGGCACTGCTTTCCTCTTTGTACGCTGTCCTGAGGTACCCAGGACACAGTCACGCACCCGGCTCGCGTCGGGAGCGCTGAGCACGCCGCCCTCGTGCGCTCAGAGGAGATGGGCACCTCTGGGCTGCCGGAATGGCACCACCTGGAAAACACAGCTGGCAAGCAGCGGCCTGTCACCCATCTGTATGTCAGAAGGATAAAGGGGAGAAGTCTAACATGGAAGAGGACTCTGAATAAATGTATTGTGCAGATACACAGTTTAACATATTACAGTACAGCCATGAGCCCCTCATACAGCTTGGGCTGTACAACAGTGATTTAACTCATTTTTCGTTAACACAATGGAAATTTCTCATAAACTTTGACTAAAATCTTATTCTTCAACCATTTGTAAAAGGTATTTTGCTTTCTCATCCTCCCGGGTTGTTCAGGCCTCTGTGAAGACCAGCTTCCCTACTCTGCCAGGAAATGGTTCAGTGGAAGCTGGAGCGTGAGCACCACATTTGCACATATCCTCGTGTAAAACATCCACTTCAAGAAAATGCTTTGCCAACAAAACAGAAAGTAAATGTAGGTTAAACATAGTGTGTTAGGTCAGTGCTTATGCTATTGTTATCTTTTGTTACACAACACAAAGTATTTTTACTGAAGGTTCTGGGAAGTGCTATGTGCATTTTGTGTCTGAAATCTTGCAGCTTTCATTTTAGGTTTTCCCAAGTCACCAGTTTATTCTATCCCACATCCCACAGATGCAGGACAACTGAATGCTGCTGGCAGTTTTTGTTAGCTTGTTTGAGGTATGCAGTTGATAAATATGTGACAATTAAACCCTTCTAAATGACCACATTTACATATCAGTTGAGGCCAGATGACAGATTTGTTGTCATCCAAGGTAACTTATTACCTCAATTAAACTAACTAAAGCACATGATTTCTAGCAGATATTCAGCAACACCAGTTGGCCCTGCCTTAAGTGATTTCAAGATCAGAGTTGAGCTCTACAGCAGTTAAGTATCAGGGGATTTCAAGAAGCACAGAAGGAACTCCCCATGAGCTGGTCCCAAAGTTAAAGATTAAACTTGCACAGAAGAAGGTGGTTCTGGATCAAGATCATGTTCAGGTTGTTATTTATACTCCTTAGGAAAAAACAGCTTGTCCTACTGCGGTAATTGACACTTCCAGATCAATAGTACAGGCTGAATCATTGCCGTCTGAAAGCAGCACAGGGCCTGTGCTGACTGAAAGGACGAGGCCATGTCCTTGTTACGCCTCAGGAAGTGCAATCCCATCTGGCGCTGTGAGCTGAAGCTTTGTAGGAAATAAACTGCCTTCTGGCTTCTGAAGTTTGTCCTTTCTAAACCAGGCTTAGAAAGGACAGAGGAAGACTTTGTCCAGGTTTTTTTCTTTAGTTTTTGTGCCTTGTTGGATAAAGAGATTTCATTGTCTCCTCGGCTGATGAATAACTCGGGTATCCTGCACTTCAGCCTGAAACAGAGATGCGTGGGGGCAGTTATGATGGCATCTGTGCTGTGAGTGGTATGAACAGGCAGGGATCTAGTTCGCTCAAACTGAACGAAGCAGCGAAATAGGAGGCATCAAACTGAGGCAGCACTTAGCAAATTTCTTCACACATCTCACGAATAAAACTCGTGGCCACAGGATGCTTTTCTAATGCAATTAAGAGCAGACTTAACAAGCTAATGGAAGAGAAACCTACTGAGGACCTCAAACGGGAAGAAAAGAAGCACCTCTGATTAAGTCGCTGAGCAGCACAGCGCTGGTGCTGGGGAAGCGCAGCCGCGAGCTCGCCCTCCCTCAGGCTCCCACCTTCGGCTGCTCTCAGACGGCTGCAGGCTGAACGAACCTTTGATCTTTCACGTCACGCTTGCTGTTTTGCTCCTGCGTGTTACGAGAGAATTCGCTCTGGGACTCCTAAAAGCAGACTTCTGCCCTGGTTTAAATGCTCTGGCCAATTCTATTCTAACATTACTGTTTTCAGTGAACAACTTTTCTTGCGTTTATTGCTGTGGGAGAGAGGCAATAATATTTTGTAAGCTTTCAGAGGCTTGAAAGAGTAGTGCAAGGAGGAGGTAAAACATAATGATGCTTCATCAGGCAAACCTAAGATGCGGGAAAAGATATAGGAGATGGAGTCTCTGTAGCATTCATAATAGTTTAAAAGCTTAGATGCAGTGTGTACCACCTGCAATCATGTCTGAAGTATTACTTATTAACCATGATCATTAAAAAGTAATTGTAAAATTTAAGGCATTACTTTACCTACTGATGGGAGAGAACACAGGCTTCTGAGTTCAATTGCTTGGCGCTGCAAAACATTTTGCTTGGCAGTGCTCCTTTAATGGAAAGCTTGGAAGAAGCATAGGCTGTTAAACATCACTCTTTCACCTGCAAATATGAAAACTGAAAGAGACCGTGGGGTAGGAAACCCTAAGAAAGCTCTGTATTTCTTTTCCCACCTTAGTTGAAAGCTCTTTGTGTATTTTGTTTCACTACCTTAAAAGCCTACACTGCAGTCATGTTGCATGACTACACGGCAGAGAGCATCCTCCGGAGACAGACTGCGCTCTGCTCCACCTCGCGCGGGGCTGGCCACCTTACACAGATGCCATGTATGCTCTCACTGTTAGTGGCAGAGGTTTCACGAGAGCTCAGCAGGGCTGATGACATTTGTTAGATTGCATTGACGTGTGAGTTAATTCTGCCCTGAATATGCGGCTCTTTAACTAACAGACGTGAGTCAGAACCTCAGCACAGGCTGTCTTGGCTCTGATAGAGCCCAGTGCCCCACAGTCCCATTTTCAGTAACATGCTTCATCTCCTGATGACATCTACCGATGTCCTCCTGCAGCTCCACATGGCTGTGTAAGCACAGTTTCCCTTTCCCCTGTCCAAGCACTCAGGGGTATGCTGCAGAAAGGCCAACACAGACCCTGCCAATACGGTAGGGTTATCTTCTCACACGTAGGGTGCACATCAGAACGTCACTCATCTTCTCATCATCTTCATTATCTTTTGTACCCTACAGCTTGCATTTTTTTTTTGGTGCTGTTAGAGATTTGCTCAGAAGGACATTGCTCTCCTAAATCTGAAGGATGGAGGAAAAAACTTGTCTCAAGGAGGCAAAAAATAATGTAGGTGGTTTGGAACATACCAATATGACCATACGTGGCACTACAGGCATCTCAGCTGGAGAAACACCTAGCTGGAGGCAGCCTCTTGTGACAACCCTCAGACAAGCTACAGACCCTGGGTAAATCACTTAGCCGCCTCTATTCCCTCCAAATGAAACTGGATGTCACAGTTTCAGTCTTGATTCACCTCTATGCACACTGGGTGAAAAGAGGAATTATGATCAGTGACATCACCTATTAATTAACTTTTAATCAAGTTAACTTTTTATCAAGACCTGAGAAAACATATTATGATGGCATTTGTTGTCCTGATGGCATCTGAGTCCTTAGCCCTTCCATCAGAAATGCTCCCCTCACAAAACTGCCTCGGGGCAGGTGGGCTCTGGGCTGCTGCTCTCATCAGCTCGCAGTATTCACTGGTGCACTGGAGCGCTGAAACACCCCCCATTGCCTGCACTGGGAGAATGGAAGACGGCACCTGAATGTAAAAACAAGCAGCTAAACAGACAGCTATGGCATTATTCTGTTATCTTCCCCATTCCCTTCTACTTACTCACATAGGAATTCTAAACCCAACCGCATTTTAGCTCAGTGTTCAATTATTAAACACGCTATGTACCTGGACATTAACGAACAGCAAAAAAATGCTTACAAAATAAGATTTATGCTTGTACATACATAAACAGGATAGTTCTTCAGTTGCTGAAAAAGGAAAGAAGTACTTTTTATTTTTTTTTTTTTTTAGGTGGAAGACAGATATATTGTTATTTTAAAAATAAAAGTTTCTTCATCTCATAAAGATCCAGTTCTGAGTACAGGAAGAATCATTACAGAGGGATGGAGTGTGCCATGAAAGTCAGTTTCCCTTTCATAAGCTTTCTCCCTAAGAGGCTTTTTCTAAAACGTGATGTTAAATCATGCAGCGCACGAAAGTGCTGGTGACTCTGGTGTCCCTCACACTGCAGGCACATCTGCACTGCAGGTCCAAGGTGGGACTGCTGTTCGTGTCATTCATGGTATCATTCACAGCTGCAGCAGCAAACATTTCAGCAGCAAGACGCATTGCACAGGTAGCCCAGAGCTGGAGCCTGTGGTTCCGTAACAGAGCTTCTAGGGGTCTCCAAAGCATCCCGTAACTCCACATTTGTATAAGCCTCAAAAATATCTTTCACTAAGAACTTAGGGTATGAGTGATCTTAGGTTATTCTGGGATAAAAGATTGGGAAAACAGACCAAAACTGTGCCAGGAATATTGTTAACCATGCAAATGGCATCACAGAGCAGTCACATAAAACAGCCCAGCACACCCAAAGGAGAACTGCAGGAAATGCTGGTGCTTTCTAATAGCAGGTAAGCTGAGCAAAGAGTATAAATCTTAAGTTGCCTTAAAAGCCCTCAAAGCACGTCATGGATGTCCATCCAAATGGTGAGCTTTTAGGTGAAAGCTGGCAAAACCAACAACCAAATAATGGAGCAACTTCTTAAGAATCACATGCATTTCACAGAGCTGCTGGCAGCGCTGATGCAAAAGTGGGTGAGCATTGGTGGCCCTCGAAATCCAGCTGGGCCACTGCACCCATTAACCTGCAGTAGCTTTTGCACCACTCCCAGGAATGGCGTGCCAAGCCAGCGCCGAGCTGAGCACCGGAGAGCTGCATACGCCTGAATTATACAACACTTTTTGAATCCAATCTGTGCAATCGGGGAGGAGGAGGAGGAGTTATATAAGCTTCCTCTTCCTGACAGAGCGCGAAGTCGTTCTTAAGCACAGTTCACGCAAGGACAGGTTCCTTACCAGCGTGCACTGAAGGGCTTCCCCGCGGACAGGCACACAAAAAGAGTTTTCTCTCCGATTCTTAAAAACTACCCAAAAGGGCCAAATCCTAGATCCCGTGTTCTGCTGGAGTAGGACAGCATTTAGGCAGAGTCTCAACAGACATAGGGAAGCCTTCATTAGGGTTGCACTTGCTGGAGGCTGCGCAGTCATTGCAGAGGAGGGAGCATAAAACAAAGGTGCACAGTGACAGATCCCATCTCAAACAAGGCAGGTGTCTTACAAGCCCCTCTGGTGGCCAGCAGTGGTGGGTCACCATCCCTATGTCAAACACCCATCAACAGAACCGTTTTTGTCCTGCTGCCTGCAGAACTTCCCGCTTCCACCGTGACTGAGGTTCCCACAGCCTGTGGGAACTTGGTTGTGTGACTGAGCGCTGCCTTGCTTTAGAAAACCAATGTCTGCTGCCCTTGCAGATCATCCATCCCCAGCCATTAACCAGAACCTGGTGCTTCAGCAGATGTGGATAGTATAGCCAAAACTTATAACCGGAAATAACACGCTTCCTTCTTTCATGCCCCGAACTTAGGGCAACACCACCACAAATACAATAATAGAAAGATCTTTGTATAAAGATTTTGAAACAAAAAACAGTAAAAAATTACATAGACCTCCAACCACTGGTTTCTTCTATAAACTGCTTTTTTCTTGCTTGTGTGTTTTAGTTCAGTGTGGTTTATTAACTTGATAATTACTGTCACAATAATATCAACAACTAGCTCAGCAAGACCCTTATTTCAAAGGGAGTTTACCAACAGCAGTAAGAGTCTGACCCCAGTAGGAGCTCCAGAGTTTATTTTTTGTATTTCTGAAAACTGCTGGAGAGAACAAAAACATTATTCTAACTGATGCTTCCTTCCCTGACCATCTTGCTCTGTAGTTACCGACCTAGAGCATCCTAATCTGCAAAGCCTGCACGCCCATTACGTTGCTACAAACACACAGTCTAAAGGGCTACTCACAACATTAATAGCACTAATATTTGCAGACCAAGGTCTTGCTTTGGGGGCAGGGGAGGGTCCTGCCTTGCTTTGAGCTAGTCACAACCCTGTGTGTTGGGTACTGCTCATCATGAAACAAACACACAAAAAGGGTCTGTCAGTGAGGAAATGTCATTCTGAGTAGGATACCTGGGATTATAAGAAAAACATTATACATTCTGACCTCCTCAAGGGCTCAAAGCAGAAGCAGCAGCTTTGGATCCCAACCAGGATCTGTAGCTTAAACCCTGCCTTTCCACCGCACACATGCTGAGCTGCTGTGAGCTAAGGAGCAGATCACTAGCATAAAATTACAAGTCAGTGTGGCTACAGTCTGCTGAATAAGAGGTCAGACAAGTATGTGACCAGACAAGTAGATGAGACCCAGAAGTGGTATCTGTCTTGGGACAGTCCTTAGAAATAGAAAGATGAGAAAATGGTTCTTTGCTAGTCTGATGGGACAGAAGGAAAAACATATTCTATTGCATAAATATATAAATTAATTTTGTTTCAAGTCAGCACAATCATCCTTGTCTGTCTGTCTTGTTTTTTAAGCAGTAAAATGTTTCTCAAAGCTATAATCACTAGATAATTAATTTGCATGCCCACGTTCAGGGACATCCTTAGCAAGGTAGGTGAAGGAGATTAGACAGTGAAATCAGTGACACTAAAGGACTTGGACATGGAACAGCCTTGACATTTTCCTCTACCTAAAAATTTAGAAAAGGGCTCACTGAACAAGCAAACACATTAAAAAGCCTCTCAGACTAACAGAAAAAAAGGCAAGGAAAGGGATCTGTTAAACAAGGAAGTTACATCTTTGCAGTCAAGAATAAAATGAGAATTGCCAGAAGTCAAAATAAATTTGATCTTTTAAATAAACTGATTTAAATAAAATTTGTAGTCATCTGAAAAATATGTAGAAAGATAACAACAAAAAGAGGAGGAACTGCTATGTGGGGGGCTGAAATAAAGAATAAGGTGCATCTGTGTAAATTTCACAGTTAATTAAGTATTTTGACTTGGTTTTCATTAAAGGTGATGATATTGAGTGTGGAAATAAAGATAAAATGTCTAATGAGAGTGATGGCAATGGAAATCACAGCCCAAGGAGCACGATTAGGGCTTAACACAGAGTATTTAATAAATCTGCTTGGGGTTGGTGCTGTGCGACTGAAAAACAGTGACCACAGTACCTATATTTAAGAAACGTAGCCATTAGCGCTGGTGAGGTGGAGTGACATGATCATTAAGGTCACATTAGCACGGTAGCAGATCATCTGGCAGCAGACAGGTCAGCTGTACCAGACGGGATGAACACATGGTCCCATTTCTGTTGAACTGGCGAGCAAAGACAATGCTGTTTGTGTCAGCTTCACACAGGGACACCAAGATAGATAATACTTGATTTAGAACAAAGTCAGCTGGGGCAGAACTCTCTCCAAAAAACATTCTGAGCAGATTTGACTGTCAGAGAGAGTTAATACCAATTCAGTGCTTTGCATTACATGTTGTTTTTTGGTCCAGTATTTCATCCTCTGAACCTGGATTTAATACAACACAAACACAGCTGAAGGAACATTATTTAGGAATTCAGGGAAATTTATGAAGAGAAGAATAGTTAAAAATCTGGATGCAAGCAGGACAAAACACAAATCAGTTGTGCAAACTATAAAAGAAACAGAAACATGATATCTTTACTCAATACAGTAGCTGAGATTTCCTGTTTCCTAGGCAAAGAAAGCCTGATGGAGCTCCCCCAAGAAGACTTTTTCAGAAGCCTTTAACATAATGCCACATGGAGAATTGGATGCTATAGCAGAGACTGGACCTTATAACCCCGGAGATTATGCCCAGTAGCAAGTTCTGCAATAGTAAAGAGATAAACAATAATCAGATGTGGGAAGGCTCTTGGGGGCTTCTGCGGAAGGCATGGTCAAACTAGTGAGGTTTAAAACATGTATAGCCCAATATGCAGTATCCTGGGTGTGTGTTCCTTTTTCTGATTGTATTCTAATTTTCAAAATTAAAACACTTTGTTCCCTGTAGCTCCTATACACAGTTTGGTTTTTTTTTTCTCGTCTTTTCATAATTCTGAAGCTAACTTTTTCTTGCTTCTGTTTTTCCTTACGTTGTAATACAATGAAGTTTTGTTTTGTTCCTGTATCGCTACCCAGAAGGCATTGTTAGAACTGGGTGGTGGCAACTTAAGTACACCTGATTACATAGTCTGATCTCTACAGGGTCAAGGCTAATCTCTTCCAAAATCCAGACCTACTGCTTTTGTTTAATATAGCTCGCTGAGATTAAAATGGGATTAAGGCTCATCTGATGGTGAGAATAGCATCTTCAGATGAAATCTTTCACTGCTCTTTTGCAAACAGCACTAGGTGGAAATGGCATCTTGCAGTGGCCATGTGTCTGTTCCTATGAGAATTTTGAAACCAGACTTTGAATGTATTTCTAAAGCCAGACATCATTTTTTCTTCTATGTATGTATATGTGTATACATGAATTTGGATATAAGAAGGGGTGCTATTTTTTTCTCATTCATCTCCATGTACTTTAAATACTCTACAATAATAAAACTAAGGTAATTTAAATACTGGATATTGTCTAGCTGAACATTTAATAAAGGGTTTAAAATTTAGTCTGCTAAGGGGATTACCAAATTTCTTCATATAAATGTTTTATCTTCTTTAAATGCATGTGACCAGCTGCTGCTGAACTAATATGTTTTGAGTTTATCTTGATACAGCACTTACATGGTAGATATCACACATACAAAGAAGGCTACATGATCCAAACGACATGCCTCAAAATAAGTTTCAGTGAAGCCAAACATATGAAAACAAACTAAAGTAATGGTAATCTTCTGTGGTTTTGCTTGTTTGGTTTTCTTTCTAGTATTTTCAGTAAAGTAGTTCTTCTGCCATATTTTAAATCCCTGTACAGCATTTTTACATAGAGTGTAAGAGTGTGAGTCTAAAAGTGAAAGTAAAATGAGAAAAAATCCTGCACTTTTAAAATACTTTCAGTGGAAGTAACAGAAGGTACTTTTTGTAACATGATCGATTACGTTTACCTAACCATATGGGATCAGCTCCCATACGCTTTTCACTTTCAGAGACAATACCTCTTTTGAAAGTGTCATATATCTCACCAAAAAAGACTATGTGCAGATAGCACTATCAGTCACGAAGATGTGGGATTATTTTTTATCAGCAAGCTCATCATTTATAATACAACTGCACAAATATGCAGAGAGGAGAAGAGCAGTTTCACTGCGGTCATCACAACATTATTACAATTTACCACTGCTCTCTACAGCATTCCTAGCATTCCCACTGCACGTGACAGCCTGGTCAGTTCCATTTGTGGCTACATGGCATGAAATGTTTGCGCTGAAGAAAGATTTGCTTTTGTCTCTTCTAGCTATTCTGAAACTTGAACACTGGTTTTGAGAGAAGAACCCATTAGGATACTTAATTTACCATTTCATTATAAGAAAATTTTATACTGCTGAGAAATTTTTATCTATCAGATCTCAGTCATGTAACCATCTAAAGTTAGTTTGATAATGGGAAATAATGAATAACAAATGAAAACAAATGGTGTTGTGGTGCCCAACTACGCTCATTTTGGAAAGCATCTTCTCTGGTTTGCAACATGGTACATGCAGTTTAGATTTAGAAATGTAGAAGTCATGAAACGGCTATTCTTTTCTAATTATTAAAGAAATTGTAGAATATTTATACTGATGAGTAAATCCATGTCTCTAACCTCTAAACAGAGAGAGAGATGTGATCTCTAGGGTCAAAAGTCAAGAACAGTCAATGAAACAATCCAAATCCCACTGAAATCTCCACGATCTCCATAGCTCTTCTGGCATCAAACAGCAATTGAAGGTGATTGCAACACAAGTGGCATTAGTCGATTGCTGTTTAGTGAGATACTTTAGATTCCGAAGGAAGTGATGCTGGTGTTAAGTCAGGGATAAAAATGACAGCAAACAAGGGAACTGGGCTGCAAAAGTCAACATCTTTCAGATACAACCCCAGGGCAGAGGTTCTCATAATCAAGACTGACATACCTGTCCAAAGCTCAGACCAGGTGATTGCCCTCTGCCTTCCAAATTGTCCTTAATCTAAAGAACATGCTACAGTGACCTCTAGAATACCTAGTGGGCAATGCACGTGAGCTTCCTGAATGTGAGCCACCTTCCAAATCATCTCGCATTCATTTATTTTAACCCACACACTAAAATGCAGGATTATAAAGATAGACTTAAAAATCATAAACGGTTAATTCCAGATTCCATTGCTGTGTTTTTTTCTGCATTTTCAGTTACAGAAGTAATTAGTTGCTGATTCTCTTGAACTAGTATATTGTGCCATTTCATTAAAAAAAAAAATTACCAAAAAGATCATTACACTTCAGTTGTGATTAGAATTATCCTATGGATTATGAGTTGATAAGCTTCAGAAATCCAGCCAGGTTTTGGGTTAGTTTTCCATAAAAAGCTCTCATGAAACTCAGGAAAACTACATACACTTTAAATATTTAGTCAGTCTCTGACAGAGACTTTAAAAAGTTGTATGAGGAGCTTGTAATCTGAAAGCTTCTCGAAATATCTGTTTAGTTCAACTTAGACTTTCATTTTATTTTCTGACTGCAGATTCTCTTATATTAGTTTGAAAGATCTGGCAGGGTTTTTGTTTGTTGGTTGGTTTTTGTTTGTTTATTTTGTTTTCCTTCATTTGGTGGGACTGATTTTGTGATGCTGTTTTCTACCATCTTTTTGATCTTGCTCCAAAATTCAATATACCATGAGTCAGTGATGTAAATACTACCAAATACAAAGCTTAACACATCATCTGTTCTTTGAAAGACTTTTTTTCTGTCACAACCTTTGAAGATATTGAAAATTTCTGATGAATGATGTCTCGATTTGATTTGACCTGGATATGTTTTCATCTTATTATATCACTTTTAGTGCACATGTTTAGGACATCTTACTAAGTAATGCTAATTGTGACTATACCCAAGAAACTTAGAATTTGAAAGGAAATGGGCTCCATGACTTTCTCTTCCTTTCATTAGAAATGTCAAGGAGTTAGCCTTGATTTCAGTGCAAAGATGTTTTGTCATCTGCACTTTCATCCCACTTTTTTTCCAGACTAGCTCTGTAAAGCAGCATATTCTAATGCTTATCTCATAAATCCTCATCATTTCACATCTGACTATTTCAAGGTTATTTTACCTTATATATATTTACCTGAAGTTTTGCACAAGGGTGGAAGACTACATGAAAGCTAAATTACCGCAAAGATTAAGATAAATAGCTTGCAATTCACCAAGTGCAAGAAATATGAGAAGGCTGAACACATGGAGACTGAAAAGGAGGAAAAAGGTAATTACCATGTGGCAGTACAGCAATGATCATTTAATATGTGAGAGGGTTATGGCTGATGGGAGTCTTTCATGTCCAGCCCTGGTTGGACAATGGCTTGAACAGATATAAACTGTATAAGAAACCTGAGCTGTTGGTAATACTCAGTTTGACCTCTATCACTGTGGCTGTCCTAGGCACTGCAAATCTACAAGAGAGGCGCCAAACAGCGCGATGCAAGAAGCTGCTGAGAAACCGGCAGGGACGCTGGAGCTCGTCCACTAACCCGGCAATGGCAGCTCAGGACACTCGGCTCGCCAGCGTGCAGATGTTCTCATACATCAGCACGGCAGGCCACGAATGATCATGAAATAAGCCCTCATCTTGACGTCAGGGCAACTCGCTGAGGTTATGCTACAGCACTAAGTGGAGCTTCTCAGGAGCAAATTAAAACATCAGCCTCAAAAAGGGAAGGTCATCTTGCTCCATCCTGCTGATACGCTGGAAAACGCAATTATCTTGTAAATAAAAATAACCACTTGGATGTTCAAGCGGACTTCCATAATAATACCCCACACAGTTTTTCCTGCTTTAACGCTAGCTGTTAGCCCGTGGTCATTCTGGTCTCACTCAGACCAAGTAAAGAGAAAGATACTTCCTCAAGAGGAAGATCTGTACTTTCACTTAAAGAGACTGTCTCTCAGGGAGACTGGCTTCCATGGTCATGTTATTCATGACTCTTCTGTGCCTAACTAGTTATTATAAGCATTAGATTAGGAAAACATGGTATTTTGTGACCTTCAAATGCAGAATAAACAGTCTTCATGTTTTAAAAGGGTATCCAATTTATGTTTTTCTATCACTCTATTCACTAGCAGAACAGAATCAAAAAGCAGTCAGTTTTAGTGATATAAGTGAAATTTAGTAAAAATAAATAAAAAAAAACCCTGTCAGATGTTTTCAAAGCAACCATTTGTTACAAAACATATATTTGCAACAGTATTTTTAAAATGTTATTGCCAGCATTACACTGGATGGTGACTTATTTAGCAATTAATAATGAAAATATTTCAAAAAACACGCATTTGCGAACAGAAGTTGACCCACTGCAAGCAAAATAGGAATATCAGACAATTGTTCAAGAGTTACTACTAAAACTGTGTTTGCAGGGGAAGGTACTGCATCTACTGCATCTTTTATAGCTAAAGTCCTAAGCTGGTTCAGTCTTCGGTGTGACTGTGGTCAAGGACAGATGCCAGCCTTGCTTATAGTTTTGATGCTGGTGGGAACTTTGCCACTGTGTTTTCCTGATATATCAAGTGGAAACAGCAAGTATTCCCAGTGCCGTGCACTCAGCACCAGGAGTTTAAAATAGTTTCTGATTTTTAAACTTTAATCTTTAGTGTGAGCTGCTGGAAAATGCTGTTATGGTAGTTAACTCTACAGAAGCCTATTTCATTTTCCTCAATACTTTAAGAGTATTTCTCTCTCTCAGGTAATATAAATACTTTTTGTTCTTTGGGGACTATGATTTATATGTAGCATGTTTAGTTACTATCATGAACATGGAAATGATATAATGTGCTTCAGTGATAGAGACTATCAGTGTTTTAACTTATTATTTTTCTCAATCTCCTGTTTAGTTGTTATATGTTGCAAGGTCTTAAAACAAAAAAGAAAAAAATTAGATAACTCCCATTCCCGTTGCAATTAGCACCGAAAAGCTTAACACCAATTTTCCTTCAAATATGCCGCCTCTGTAGTCATGGTAACCCCCCTTATCAGCTTCATCTCCCAGAGTTAGAACTTGCTGCTGTGACACGGACGTTGTCATCCGGGGTTTTCCATTCAGTCCCCTCCTTTCCTCTCCAGCACGAGAGAGGCTCGTGTGCCTCCTCTTCACAGTGTAAGGTGTGGAACACTAAAGGAGGAGCCAAAATTACAATATGCTTAAAAAGAAAAGACATACTGTGGGCCTTTCTGGAGATAGGAAATGGTGAAGGAGAAAGGTTTATGCCCTCAGAGAGCCCTTCACACATGGTGCAATAAACCAAGCATAGACTATCTGCTAAAGAATAAAGTTTTTTTAGTTTATATGTAACTAGACTTTCATTTTTACCGTTGTGCCTACTCAGCACCCAGCTCTTCTCGGGTTTATGTCTGTTGTTCATGCAATTATACAGGATTTTCTACCTTCTTCTTCTAGTCATTCTGCAGAAGTCACTTGCTTCCACTTTTACGTAAGAAACTGACTGATGCTGAGGCACTGCCTGTATAACCCAGCCTGCCTCTGGCCACCTCTGAGACTGTCAAAACATCCCGTAGCCATCGTTATCTAGTGCCCATTTTGCATAAACCACAAGATAAACATGCAACAGCTGTAAGTACTTACAGCAATACTTATCTTTAATCCCCTTCATCAGAGAATAGCAGCCACAGGTTGGATATTTGAAATGTAGCTGTTTCATTTATGTCCTACATATGTGATACAGACTATAAATCTGTACTTTAATTAATTCTCAAGTATTAGGTGGTTCTAGATGGATGGTCAAAGTAATCTCTACATGCGTTTTACCATCATCCTGAGCCTGAATTACACAAGTCTGGGCAATCAGCAGGCATCTCCGATCAGCTGTCACACACTAATTAGAAATTCTCAACGTGTTATGTGAAATAAATATAAATCACCTGTGCAAGTTCTGCCACTGAAGGGCATTTCAAAGTGTGTGAGTCAGCCCTTACTCTAGCTGGAAATTATGTGACATTTATGGAATATTTTATGAACTTCTAGCATGCCCATGTCACCTCTCCGATGCCTGTCTGTTCAGTTACATCTGTGCTTGGTGTGTCACTGCTGGCAGGGGCTCCCAGTCACCTCCAAGGTAACCAGAAAGACCCACAGTCACCAGGCTCTGTTCAACTGCAGTACAATCTGAGGCACTGCATATGGTCGACGTGGAGATACAAACAGAGCCCACTACCCAGGCTGTCCGGTGCCGGTTCAGTTTTTGTTAACACAAGGCATATAAAAACGACCTGGCATAAGGAGTGAGAACTCTTTCTTCTGTTCCCTGTTTCACGGGGAACAGAAGAAAAGAAGCAGAAATGAGGAAAGAAGAAGTAGCAACAACCACCATCCTGGATCCCTGTGGGTCCCCCATCGATGCTCCTCGGCAGTCGGTGCTCGGTGCACACGCACAGGGTCCTCTGCGGTGGTTTTTATGGCCACAGCTCTGCTGCCTCATTCCGACGCGGTCGGTGGGCACCGACCCCCTTCGCAGGGGCACTCCGTGTCGGGACAGAGATGCGATCTCTCCGCGGGTCGTAGGGAGGCTCCTACCCTTGGGCCTCAGTCCACAGACTCAGGAGGGTGGTGGGTTTTCTGAGGCATTAAAAAAAATACAGCAGAGCTGAGTCCCACACAGGCCCATGCAGATAATCATTATTTTTTCATGTGATGTCATGTGGGATACTCAAAAGATACTTAAAATGTCCATGTTTTTTAATTAATCAGATCTTTCATTTTTCTTTTCTCCCCAGAGCATCATTATTTATTTGCCATCTGATGATATCAGTGTCAGCAATTAAGGAAATATTAAAAGTTACAAAAATCAAAGTTATTTTTCAGCCCAAAAGAACTGAGAATAATACTTGCTCAGCATTTCCAATGAACTTATTCAGAGAGTTTGTTGCTGAGGGACTGAAAATCCCCTACAGCCCCCTGCCCCAGTGACGATCTCAGGTTAACATCACCTGGTCTGTTTACCTTAATATTAAGTAACTTCAGAGATGACCATGTTGCCTTTTGCAAGAGCGCTACAGAGGAGGACTAAAAGTTTCAACATTGCAATACTTTGACACTCTGATCTACAGTAGTTAGTTATGAAAAAGCTCCATTATAATATTTCATTGTGTTTGAATCTTGATGCAATTACTTAGGAGACGAAAATCTGGGCGGGGGGGCTGGAGGGGGAGAACATCTGTGTTGAAAGGTGGAGGCCAAATGGGAAAGATCTAGTTCCAGATCTGAACTTCCTCCAGTACTCAAAACGTTGCGCCCATCCTTATCACTCTTTGTGCCACTTCTGAAAAAGCAATTTGAAGGCATCTCTGTCAATGTGCGAAAACACTCAGTAACTTCCAGCAGCTGCGCACTCTTACTTAAAAATCGAAGCCGCACGGAAATGCCCGTCTCCCTCATTCCCCAATCCTCCTCCAGCAAAGATTGGGAGTAAAGGGCGTCCCAAGGAAAGACCTCCTCGTTTTGGCGATCGCCGCTCCGCCGGTGCCGCAGCGCCCCGCGCAGCGCCCCGCGCACGGCCGCGG
>JAUBNY010000185.1:492763-506861 GCA_032275445.1 Crypturellus soui
GAGTTACTTTATGTATATTTGGAGCACTTGCATCATTGTGGTTCTTGCACCAAGTTTATTTAAATTAAAAAAAAGGGGGTTCTGTTGTTATTTGCTTTTGTTAATTTGAAACCTTTTCAGATACTTCTATAATAACTTAATATTACTCCAGTAGCTGAAACAGACCATAATGTATGATGATGCTCAATTGATGTTTAGCATGTAGGATTTTTGATGCAATTTGGATTACTGACTGGATTGATACTTCCTATAGCAACCATTAGTACAGTTAATACTATATATAGCAAACATCAGTACAGATTAATATTCCAAGTTTATCTTAGCATCATTTTGTAACTTACTGAGAACAAAGAAGGAATTAATTTTCAGCACTAGAGATTCCAGGTGTACGTGCCTGGGTATGGAACAGAAAGTGACAGCATGGAAATATAGCAGAGATCAAATGCTCTAATTTGATTAGCTGCCCACCACTAAGATTGATTAGACAACCTTTGCTAATTATGCTGCGGAAAGGAAGACTGATGTTCTGCACCCTTAATTAACAGCAAAGGGACAATTATCCATCAATGTGTTTTGGGGTGTTTGTTTTTGTTTCTCTAAAGAATATGTAACTAAAAGGAGGTCATGTAATACTTTTTACTGACCACGCAATGGCAGCTATGTTGGCAAGTGCTATTCAGTGTGATGTTTTATATCATTTTGCATACAAGAAGACAGAAAAACTCCACAATTAAAACATTATGCTGAACAAAACAGCAAGAATAGGTTTGTCCAGAGCCTCAAATCTGGAAAGTTTATAAACTCTTTGATTATCTTGGTCTTGGTGACT
The DNA here is from genome assembly GCA_032275445.1 of Crypturellus soui. NCBI lineage: Eukaryota > Metazoa > Chordata > Aves > Tinamiformes > Tinamidae > Crypturellus > Crypturellus soui. The sequence goes on from JAUBNY010000185.1 coordinate 493,593, forward strand.
TTGGTCTAGATCTACATTATGATGAAGGATTTAGAGAGGATGGAATTTCAGTTCCAAAGTCAGAATTCCTAAACTCAAAATGTCTGCCTGCCTGCAGACAGCTTAAACTCTGAAGGAGCTTTGATTTTTAGCAGGAAAATCCATGTTTTGCTCCCAGATGTGCTCGGAAATGACAGACCTCGGGTAGATCAGTATGGTATCTCTTGTCCACTTCACCCATCAACTAGTGACATTTTAATGCCACTTGGTGAGTTTTCCAAGCTTACCTCCCTGACTAAGATTGACCAAAACCCAGAGGTTTCTTCAACCTCATCTTCTTCTGGTGAAACTAATAGGGTGTGACTTAAGTGAGTAGCAAATGTAGGGGATCTCTGTACAAGGAAATGAAGGTGTTGGTCACTTCCCTACTTCTTCTGACCATGTTTTGAAGGACACTCTTGATCCCCCCCACTCCTTTTAAAGGGAGGGTGCAAGTGCAAGTGTGGGATGTGGGTAGGGAGAGGTGCCATGGGGCAGGTGGAGGGCACTGCAGTGCGAAGTGTAGGACACTGCTGAGTTTAGGGCAGCCTTGGCCACCCCTGGGCAGCCTGCACTGACTGCACCATGAAGGCCAGATGCCAAAATACTGGGTTTTATGAAGTGCTTCTGTCCCTTTAATAATCTGTGCTTTTGCCATCTTTTACTAGCTGTAAATAGTATTCCACTGAGAACTGAAGCATTTTGCTTTTGTAACTGTGGAATAAAATTTTGTATATATATGTGTGTGTCTGCATATATATATATAAAGTTAACAGTATAATGTGGAAGAGAGCATTGTAACAGTAGAAAAGCATAATGACCTGAGGTTTCTTTAGCAGTGACATGTATTTCAGATCTGTCTGGTGTTCATTAAAAAAAAATCTTTTTTTTTTTTTTTTTTTTTTAAATATAGAAATTGGGATTGTTTTGTGTGGAAAGTTTTTTTAAACTAATCCTGAAGTGGACAGTATGGGTCCCTGTTCTCTGTCACTTTCAGGTTGAACTTGTGAATTTCTTGTGAAGATGGTATAGCAGTCCCTAGGTACTGGCAGACTAATGTACAAACACAGGTTGTGCTTGTTGTTGATGCAGATCAATAGAGTGCCAGTATTTCAAAATTAAAATAGCTTCTCATGCTGCTTTCAGAAAATTCAGAATCTGATTTTAGTCGTCAAAAGCAAGGACATACAGAGTCAAGGCAAATCTGAACATTTATAGCTTAAAAGGGTCAATGTGAGATGAGTGAATAAAAAAAGCCTTTTATACATGAGGTACATTATAAACAGGAGAGTGTATTATTGATGGATAAAGAAACAGTGATATCTGTAGTATCTAAACAATTGATCAACTGTGAATTAAGGCACCTCTTTTCCATTTAGCAACCCTTGTAGCTATTTATAAATGAAACTTCAATATAAACAGTAAGACTTCTTATTTTCTCTATAGTCATCTGCTATATTTTGCATACTGTGCACTAGTGCCATGCTACTCATTCTGTAGAGCCAGTGATGCTTCCTTAACTGAAGTTAACCTTGTTTCTATGTGTTTGAGATAGGTCATCCTTAAATATTGCTCTTACATCCAAATCCATTAATCTTTGCAGTAGTAAGTATGCTATTGGCACAGATGAGAGATTCAAATTATTTAGTGGCACTGGCAGCCTCTCAGAGCCTACAGTGGAAAGGTATGGCAAAAGCTGATAATTTTAATGAATTTTAGAGCACAGATCAGTTGCTATGCATCATCAGATGAGATGAAGCTGGTCCTCATAAAAGGGTGCCTGCCTTTGCAGTTTCAATGAGAAACTCTTTGTTAAGTACATCTCTCTCAATTTCCAGCTTCCTTTTTCAGGGCAGACTAAACGCCTAACTGTAAAAGGATGCAAGTTTCAAAGCTCTGATAATTTGATCTATTGGTGATAAATCCCTGTTAGAAAATGTTCTCAACTCCACATTTTTCTGTTTGAGCACAGCCACAAATAACTTGAATTATTATTAGCTTTGTTATCAAAGAACTGAGGTCAAAATCAGGCATCCACCACACTAGGTGCTTAAACATCGGAATGAAATCACCATTCCTGCTCTCTGTGATTCATGATGGAAGAAGATAAATGTCACACAAAGTTCCTGGGAAGTGATTCAGTATGTATAATTTTATGTGTATTAATACATGCTTACCCTTCTACATAGCATACTGTCTGCTTTTTGCCAATCATCCAAGCTGTCATTGAGTTACTGATTATTTATTCTACACTAATATTCAGAGGACAATTTAAGAAAATCATTTATTTTGCTATATGCTCCTAGGAAGTACCAGTATCTAACACAAGGCAGCATCTTTTGTGCAGCAGGACATAAATCAAGTTTTTAGGCATAACGCTATATTTTCATTTTTGTGAAAATAGATGAAAAGAGTGGTTTGGGGTTTGTATGTTGAAATCTTGTATTATTATGTGCAGGTCACAGTATCCCAGACAAATTGAAAATCCTAAGTCAGAATACCCTTAGGAGCTACAGCTCCCAAACCAATTCCATTTGACAGGAGAAGGATGGTAGTGTATTACCACATATTGCATTATTTTACAGGCAATCTCTGTTGCTTTGGGGAGGTACCCTTATGTGGCCGAAGCAGTGTGTTGGCGTTCGTGTGTTCCTCCCCAAAAATAGAAAATGGAAAAAACGAAACTTCTGACAAATAGCCATTGCCTTATGGGCAGTAGAGTTAAGCTCTATGTCTGGAAAGGGCAATGAGAGTTTTCAGTTGTGGCTGTGTTTGTTCCTGCAGCAGGTGGAGGGTTCAGAGCTGTCGTTGCTTCCAAGCGGTTTTATTTAGCTAGGTAACCCCTTGCTGCCTGAATCTGCTGTGGTTCACTTATAGATAGTTTACTGTCCCCCTAGAAGACAATATGATCGGAGCAGTTAAAAAGTAATTGCTTCTCAGTTACTACATTTTGCAGTATTCCTTTTCCACTACCTTTGTCTCATTAAAGATGTATTAGTTTACAAAATTGCCATAAATATCAGTGATTTTGGGTGACTTTTTAAAATTGAATTGTGCAAAAATAGACTTAAAGGCATATGTGTAACAGTGTTAACAGCCCTATGAAATGCTTGAGGGAAAAAATATATTGGTAGAAAACTACTTTTGGAAACTATTGGGAAAAAAAATGATAACGGAGAATTTGCACCACTGCCTCCCTGACAAAGTAATCAGAAATTTTGCTCAGGAATTAATCCTGCTTTATCACCTCTTAACTGCTTACTACTGTGAGTCTTGTCCAAAGTAAATGGCATTACCCGTGACATTCGTTGCATAACCAGGTAGTGTTAACTTTTCACCCTCTCACCCTGCTATAAAAACCGCCGTGGCGGATGTGGCGCTCTGAGCAAGAGGCACGTCCGCGGCCGGGGCCCCGGAGCGCCGACCTTGAGGGCCTGGGGGAGGATCGAGGGGCTTTTGCCTGCGGGAGGGCCTGGGAGGGAGCTGCAGTTTGTGAGATTTTTAAGCATGCTTTATTTGGGCCTTAAGCAAATGTTAATTTTGTTGTTCAATTAATTAATGGTGTGAGCTCATATCAAATTGTCAAATTGCAAGTCAAATCCCTTCTAATTTATACCAGAATAGTTCTTTCACAATCACCAAGTTACCATTTAGCTAAAGCTCACAACAAATTTATGGGAGTCCAGAAATCGCTGTGTCCATGAGCAGGGAGGAAAAAAAGCTACGAATTATTTATATGGTTAAGTTACTCATTACTGAAGCAATCACCTAAAATAATTTGAAATTGTCATGTTGTCTGATAGCTAATTTACATGTCTATGTACTTTGTTGTGATTTAAATATCCCTCTTTCTCTCCTTAATATTTATTATATCCATTTACTATACTTGTCTTTATTTAGAATGTTCCTAGAAAATGGTTGAACTTTGCAATTTATAATGATTTTTTTTGATGCATATGCACCTGTAGAACAGCCATGGCATTGCTGGTTTCTCTCTAAGTCACAGACACAAAACACAAAACCTAAATTTCCTCTCACTTAAAGGAATGGTACAGGATTCCTATGGAATTTGGTCAGAGAATAATCATCAAGCAAATTTCAGAGGATTTTTGCTTTGGTTTTAAGTGCTCCACTTCTCAGATAAAATTATTAGTTGCTTTCTCTTCAGATACTGCTGTGTGCTTTATGATGAAGTGGTTTTATAAATTTACTTGTTGCATTGTCAAAGTGACCTGGGACTGCTTACCATATACCTCTGTGTGCATATCCATACACCCACCCCTACCTGAAAAGACCATTGAAGAGGCCTGTGCAATACATTGCAGATCCATAGGATAGTAATGTTCACTCTTCCTTATTTCACCCATACTCTGACCAGTAATCCATTTCTGTGAGACTTTCTCGAACATTTACCATTTTGGAGGCGCATATTTATTTTTTTGTTGTTGTTTTTTGGTAAGTATTCTTATGCCTAAATAGAGAAATATTTCTGTGTTTTCTCCTCAAATTTTGGGCTCCATACAAAGGACAAGTCACTTTGACTTGAGACAGAGAATATGATGTACTGAGCTTCTGACATGTTATACCCTAATATATTATATTAGTAATTCCTGCTATCTTATGTCTCTATAGGGATAAAAATTCACATCACTGGAGAGGAATAATCTCTGTTTTCTTTGGCGTGAGAAAATTTTGATTATTGCAAAGAAATTGCCCAGACACTGTTCTTCACTGTCTGACATTTTAAACAGAGAAAAGGCCACTTTTTTGTGTGTGTGCAGAGGAAAGGCCAACAGCTGGAATTACAGAAACTAGGGCTTGTAGACACATAGGCAAGCAACTACAGTAAGTTGGAATGTCAATTTAAAATATTTCTTTCTTCAGTTAGAGTATCTACCCATGAAGTATCTACCCTTTAAGGTTTGATGAGGAGCACAGAAGAAGACAGACATATTCAATAACCATTTTCAAAGATATCACTAATTTCTGAAAGCATTTTCATTCTTTTAAATAATTTATTGAAATATTTGGAGAGCATTCTTTGTTTCTTGCTTGAAAGCAATTCCTTAAAGATATTGATTTTGCAATGTATATATTTAGTCTCCAAAATACATTCCAATTCTTATCTCATATTAAAGGCCATAGGGAGTAAATGTTAATTCATAACCTCATATAGGGACACATAAAAAAATAAAAAAAAACCCCACAGATTCCCATCTTAAAGTAAAACTAATAAGCTCAGTAACAGGCATGGACTGAATTGCAAACTCATGCTTTAGTTTTGGATTTAGGGATCTAGATGTGGTTCTCTCTTTCATTTAATCTTCTTAGGAACCCGTGGCTCTCAGCCTGGCAAAACGTTTTACAGGGAGCTGTAGGAAGCTTTATTTCTGTTTGCTTGATTGGATTACTGTCTGCAAAAAAACAACGGCCGGCAAAATGGTGTTGATGCAAGGCAGGAGCCATGGTGTCTGACAGAAATGAGGTAGACAGGGCAGAGACGAGGCTTGGTGGAGACTAGCAAGCCAGCTTGGGGCTGTATGGGAAGCTCTTGTTTAGTGACTTGCAGTTTTTGAAACATCAGTCATCTTGGTAGCATCCATTTTTGCAAAAGATTTGAATCTTAGAAGATTTCTTATTTAAGAATTGTTCCCATTATTAACATCTTTTTTTTTTTTTTTTTCAAAAATAGGAGGAGGGATACACTGAGGCAAAAAAAAAAAGTGAATCGTACCTAGGTAAATCTGCAGCAAGATTTGTGTGTGTGTGTGTGAGGAAAGGGGATTAAATTATTGCTATGTACTGAATACAAAGTAAGTCTGATGAAGGCGAAGTTAAGGCCAAAAGACAGGACACAGAGAGTTATGATCTTGCTTCTTCCCTGATCCCCCTGTGCCATCTTATAACTCCAGGCAACTGAACTGCTTTCCTCTGATATTAAATCACCCCTAACAAACAAACAAAGCAATTATTTCTGGGCTCAGAGCAGGCAAGACAGGCTGTATCAGCTCTTTGTGCCCTTGGACTCAAACTGGAAAAGGGCACGCCGTGCCTTGCAGCCTATTCAATTCTGTCATGTGGGCAGCTTTTTGGATTATTGATGGATGTCAAAGTAATTATTACACTGTTGGTGGGCCCATGGCAGGCCAATCTCTAAATACTCACTAAAGCTCAGGAACTATTTTTTTCATCTTAATTTCCTGTGTCTGTTTTGAAAGGGCGGGGGAGCAAGGAAAAAAAGAAAAGAAAAAAAATCTCTCTCCAAACAAACAAACAAAAAAACACTACCACCAAAACTGCCTGTTTTTAAGCCACAGAGTTATTGACAGTCAGGAATGTCATTCTGGGAGATGAAGATATGTTTTCGGATAAATTTGTAAAGAGTTATGTTATTTCCTGTTGTTTTATCTTTAAATTAACGCATTCCATAAAGTGAATGTGTAAGGTCTTTTTCTTATGTGTGTGTAGATATTATTTTATGATAAGTAATACACTTGTTTCTGGAATAACAACATGTTAAATAACATTCTAATTTTGAGCATGGTTTAAATTTACTTGATTCTTTCCTGGAGGGCCTTCTTAGAGATTCTTTCTGCCTATACAATAGATATAAAGTACAAAACAAAAAATCAACTCGAGTCCTATCCTATATACTCTGAATAGATTACCATTTATATTTGCTATGAAAGCATATAGATTTGAGACTGATAGGTAAAGATCTGTGCTTCTACTTAAAGGAATGAAAAATAAACTTCAAATGAAATCTGATATCTGTCCTTAAAAATGTATGGATTCTTCAATTTTTAAAATCCGTTTTCAATCCACATTATTAGAGAAAGGTTAATGTTCCTTGCACGTGTTTGTTTGAATGGACGATGGCACACAAGAGTTCTGATTTCTGCCAGTGTACAGAAACGCGCACCAGGCCTGCGTACTCGTGCCTCCCCGTGTGTGGCCACCAGAGTTGTTCTTCTGTGCCCCTCGTGTAGCAGAAACCTTCCTTCGTCCTTCAGGAGACACTGGCGCCTCCATCATTTGGAGGGGTGGAGGGAGGAGGCGAGTTGCTGTGTGTGCCTCTAGTGACAAGGATACTGTGGCTACCTTCAGTTGCGGGCTTTCCAAGTGTAGGAATGGCTACTGCCCCACGTGGATGATGAACTCCCGTGCAGGCCCCTTTCTTTGGATTATGGGGTAGAGGAGAACTTTGTGATACCAATAGACTGATCTGGATGTGGAGAAATGAAGAAAAGAGATAGACTAGCTGCTTTTCAATTGTAACTGGTCCACGTCAGGATTACCCATAGGAGGTTCAGAATGCCTGACAGCTGCAGGATCCAACTCATGGGCCCAGGTCCATCCTGCTTGTGTATCCTAAAAGTATAGTCGCACCAGGCCATTTCTGCGGAATATGGGCATTTTTAAAGGATGATTTATATCCTAATTATGAAGATGAATTAGCTACTAGTCTGAATTTAGGCAAAATTAATCTGGGCTGTCATCTGTTGCAGTTGGTTAAAGGCTAAAGAGCCAGCTCCTGTGCTTTTCTTGCAATAGCCTGTATAGGTCTTACAGTATCATCATCTTTAATACCTGATATTGCATCAGTTTGTGATGAGCATGGAAGCCTGATGTTGATTTGCACAGGGTCACCTTTGGGACTGTGATAAAAAATTACTGTCTTTCTTTACCACTAAATTAAAATCCTTATTTGGTTGTTAACCAAGTCCATGAACATGTTATCTGCTCCTTTGATATTGGTTTGACACCACCTTTGGTCCCATATTATTGCAAGTTGCTATGAACTACAAACTATTACAAGCCTCGCTGTTATATATAGAAAAGTCCAACACATTGCAGCCACAGAGACTGTTAATATATATGATTTATGGGAGACTTGTCTGGGTCATGTTTTGAAAAGTTGAGGTATAATTTTTAATTTAGAGAATTACAGTATTGGCTGGTTCAAGTGTTTGATGCTTTTCATTAGTCTTAATGCAGATGTCTGAAAATGCACAATGAATGAATTAAATTTTACACGGTTCTTAAAATAACAAGGAAACTCATGTTAGCAGGACTCTGCCACTGCAGGCTATGAAGGAAAAACAACTGGTTAATTATGAAAATTCAGATTACATTGTTCTTCCTCCATCTGACTTTCATTGCTTTTGGAAGTCTGTTCTCCACAATTAATTGCTAATTGTTGTTTGCAGATTCTTTGTAATACAGTGAGGAGCCTGCCATAAAGAAGCGGGTTTGTACACACTCTCTTAGCAAAGGAAAACCAGATCGCAGCTGTGGCTTATTCAGAATTGTTACTGGAGTTTGAGGAACTTGTTTTATTTACTCTTATATCAGACCCCTTCAGATCTATGAAATGGTGTGTCTGACATACTCATACCTTGGTGGAAAAAAACAATGTCTTCACGTGTAGCATCAATTAAGATGATCAGTGTTAACATCCATGTGTAGCAACAAGGCAGCATTTCACATCTTGTGTCAGTACAAGACGTAAGAATAAGGTGTAAGGACAGGAACTAGGTAATGGGCAAAATTCCCACTGGTATATCCAGGACTCAATGCCATTCCTCGTGTATTCTTACACATATTTCACATTAACCACTGATTTTCATACCATGCAGAACACTGTACAGAACACTTGAAGTCTGCCCTTTGTGAAGCGCCTGTGTGAGACATGAGTATGGTCATCATGAGCGTGACAGAAAGGGACTAAGTAAAGGCCAGCTTCAGCTGGAGCTACCTGCCCTCTTCTAGGGACATCACTGATTGCAGATTGGTCACCAGACCTCTGACCACACGGGGAGAATAAGAAAACCAGCAGTGTACGCCAAGGAGCCGTGACTGTCCCGTTTTCCTAATATTTTGACATTCGTGGTCTGATGGGTTTGCTCTGGCAGTGGCTGTCAGTAGCCTAGATTGTAGTCACTGTTTCCCAAGGCATTGGCCAAGAAACCCTTTCTGGCAGCCCGTGAAAGACCCCAAAGTCAATTGTGCCCTGATGCCAAGTGCCAGGGGAGCAGGGGCTCCTTCTGCTCCCATCACCAGCCCAGCACCATGTGTTGCCAGCGGAACCAGTGCGTGGGGCTGCCTATCTGCTTGCACCATTGCTGGCTCTGGTGGGCTTCAGTGTGAGAAGAACTACTGACTTACCCTGCCTTTCCCTGCAGAAAAAAAGTGATGATAATTTCAGAGTTGTTTGGTGCTGAACAGGGTGAAAAGAAAAGCAGGATTTTCCAACTTGACTGTGTCCTGTACCTTGATGACTTTTCATATCACAGGGGACTTAAATTGCCCTATATTACTGTTATATTACAAGGAGGCTTGTACTGAAAATTTAGGTTTTTCTAGGTCCAATTTTTCTGGACTTAAGAGGAACCATGGGCAACACTCCTAACATAAGAAGTTTCCTAGGTGCATAAAGCTACATGGTTTGAATATGAAACTCGGTGTTCAGTAGAGCCACCCATTTATGTGTTTTCATTTACACTAGCATTTTAAATTACTTAAGTAAAAAATAAAGTGTGGTATTAAACAGCCTATAGACAAATTAGTCTTACTGAATTAAAAATGTCTTGAGGTTGCTCAGAAAAATCATATACATTTACAGACATAGTTTTAGTTTTTGAGGAGGCTGGATTTAGTCCATAGTTTGTAGACCTTTGCCTAAACAGTTAGAATGTTTCAACTTTTAAAAACACAGAGAAATCACTAGATGCTACTAGTTTATTTAAGTAGATGTATTTTTGGATTTTTCTAAAACATTTCCTGGTTGCAAATGACAGATATATCTGTGTTTATGCATTCTAATTTTGGTAAAATAAGACCATTCTCTGTGACAAATACTGCTTTTTCCTTGTACTCCGAAATATACTACCAACACAGACAAAGTCGTATGTCCAGAAAGTGAATTTATTCCTTGCTAAATATGTAATAACATAAACATAAATTTCAGATATGTGTGGTAATTGCTGGCAGCTGTGTTTCCATGGGCCTGTGGCAACATTTCTGCTGGTATCCTATTAGTTCATTCTGGATATTGCATATCCATGGAGCATAGTACCTTCGGAGTGTAGTTTAGGAGAAAAAAAAATGTATGCAATAGTAAAAAATTTAGGTTTCCTTATCAGTAGAAGCAGGCATGTTTCTGATGTTTTCATGATTTTCTTTAATGATGTTGTTAGCATCTCCACTGTTGCACATATGTAGATAATATACTTGCCATAATATGTAAGCTTATTATGAACTTAAACTTACTTAAGCTTGTAAATGCAATCAAATGGCATTGCCAAGTCTAAATTACTATTTTAAATTACTATTCTAAAAACTTTTTGGATTAATCATGTGACACTTATGAGACCTATCCAGAGTTAGTAACCATAGAAATCAGAAATAGCTTAATATTTTTAGATGTATGTAATCAGTTGTCTAAGTCATTGGACTTCTGTCCAGTTAGTCACTTGTAAGTAAGGATGGTGGAGCAGGCTTTGTTCCTCTGCTCTTGGAAAGACTAGGGGACTTGAGAGTTATATTTCTGATTCGGCTGTAAACAGAGCAGCTGAGGACTATGAAGAGAGCTTTCATCAGCTTTCATTGACATATTCGTATTAATACACAGTGATCTGAAGATAAATGTGTAGATACATTTTAATTGGGTCCAGGATTTAACTTTGATATGCTGGATCTTTCTCAATATAACTGAAAAAATATATATTCGCAGCATGCCTCAGGCATTGCCTCTGTGAAATGACAGCAGAGGGTTTCTGCTTACTGAAGAAATCAGCGCAGCCAAATGTGTGTGTGTGTTCCTGCTGTGATGTGTTCCCATTGCAGAAGCATGCTAGCACTTGAGAGCCATAAATAACACAAGAGTCCCCTACCTTTTCTTATATGTGCATATTTAAACGTATAAAGAGTGTCTGCTTCTCAGAGGACAGCTCCTCGAGAAGAATTTGTTACAGTTGGGGAGATTAAAACAAAGATGCCCTAAATAGCTGCAATGCCACACGGGTAACAGGACTGCCAGTTCTTCCCTGATTAAGAAGTTTGCTGTGTATTAACAGAAGGGAATCAGGAGACAATGTGTAACAGTGCCATCTGGTGACCTTCTTTCAGAACAGGGAGTAAAAATACATGATTCAACATAAGCGTTTATTTTAGAAACATAAAGTGCTTTTAAGCCTTGCACCTAATGTCCAAGATCCAAACTTCCTCTGAGTTTAGGGATATTAGAGACAGAATATTGTTTCAGCCCATTCCTGGTAAGAGCTGTGGCTGTGCTGTTACACCTCAATGTTCTGGCTTTGGAAACTACCTAGGACAATCTTTCCCAGTGACTTGTACCACTTCCCAGTTCAGGTAAGACCTGCAGTGCCCAGATCATTCTGGGATGAAATTCAAGTCCCCCTCCTTACCCAGATGCAGTGTCTGCAGCAGTGAGATGTCACATCTGTCAGGTGCAGAGCTGATGTCTCTCTCACTTTGCCTGGAGCTGCTGTCATGAGGTTCCAAGGTCCAGCGCTAGCCTGGTCCTCTATCACCTGCCCCTCCATTACCACCCCCTCAGCTACTCTCCGGCACGGGACAGCAATAAAATATAAATATGTATTCCTAGCTCTGTAGGGAGTGGGGTTTGAAGGTCTCTGTGACCAGTCTGGATATTCATGTGGAAGGTCAGAGACATGATAATTGTCTCAACCACTGCTGAGATGATTAAAGATCTTAAGCATGAGGCTTAAGATCTGGCTTTTGCTACGCTTGTCAACCAGGACCCCCAGAGCCCTCTCTGCACAGCTGCCAAGTGCAGGGCTTGGCACCTGCCTTTGCTGAACTTCAGGAGATTCTTTCTGCCCATCTGAGAAATGTCTGTTTAGGTGCACAGATATGTCATATTCTCCTCTTGACAAGGGCAGAGCTTACTCTGCATGCAGCAGTTCAACTGAATCCCTGTCAGAAGCAGAGCCAGTCCTACAGAGGAAGGCAGACAGTGTCTTCTCAGATATCTTCTACTCACAAATATCTTGGTCTTGCTCTGTTTGAACTGCTCCAGCCATTTCCATTTCATGTATCCCAGTAATGCTTTCCTTTAAAATGTGGTACTCGTTGATGTACAAATCTTATGGCTCATCTTCCATCTGGCACCAGGGCAATCTTAGATGATGAATATTAGTAAGACTATAAATTAACTTGTGTTCAGAGGATCCATTTTGGAAACAGTATTGATCCACAACTCTAACCAGTCAGATACCATCTCAGACATCTGGAATAGTAAAAGGATATTTTTTCCTATGAACCAGTTCAGGAATTCAGCCTCTTTTTTGAGGTTGCAAAATATCTGAATGCTAGATTGTTAGCAGAGACTTTGATCATTAATATTCTGTGAGCTGAGATCACCATTAATTTTATATAGACCCTCTCTCTGTTGTTAGAGTCTGATTAAAGAACTTTTTTTTCTTGTTCATCAAATGAAAATAATGAAATTACACTAAGCCATGTATACAGTCCCTGAATCAAGTTAGCTTGCTATGTATCAGCAAAAATTCTTCTCAGCAATTTCACAGAATATGATTTTGGGTACCTTTCCCATAAGAATAGGGAATGTGCATTTGCTTGCCCTGTATTATGCATATTAAAGGTGCACTTGTCCAAGATGAATTTTTAGATTTTGTAGATGAAGTTCACTGTAATGTATTTAAGCTTGAATAACTGTCCATAAAGAGAAACCTGTTCTGTGCAGCATTACGTGTGAGGTGATTACATGTGGAGTTGCTTTCCATCAATCTTCAGGAATCCCGGGTAGCTATTTAGGATACCTTAGTGGAAAAAAAAAAAAAAAAAAAGGCATATAGAAAGGAGGTGAAAGAGTCCATTTACTGATGTCCTTGAAGAGCCTGATGTACGGGAAGTGAGAACAAATTCTCCTGATGCAGATGGAGTTACAGCAAGTGAGGAATGTTCTGAAGCGTACTTCAGAGCAGAAGTGCTGGAAACACTGGGGATGCAGCCCTCCAAGCTGTGGAGCAGATCCAGGTCCAGCTTCACAGCTTGGTAGCTGTGTCTGGAGTAGCCCCACCACCTGCGCTGGCCGGAGGAGCCTGCAGCAGCAGCCAGCGCCGTGTCCTTGTGGAGGAGCCCTCTGCACAGCGGGTGTGCATTACAGAAGCAGTTAGCTCTCTCTGGCTTGGGTTGGTGCCTAAGGTTGGTGTGAAGTACCCCTAAGTTTATGATGATTCGATA
>JAUBNY010000185.1:506931-519508 GCA_032275445.1 Crypturellus soui
GATGATTCGATAGTAGCTGGGATGTGAGGCGGTACTTTTTACATATGATTATTTTAACCACTATATATAATCCATTTTGTACTTTCAGACATATACAACTAGGCAATTTAATGTTAACATTTTTGAAATTTTGAAAATGAACTGTTCAATTGCTTTAAATTATGAGCCAACAACACTATTTTTTTGTAATGAAGGTCAAATACCTACTCTGTGACAACCTCAGTAATATTAGCAAAGATTATCTGAATGGATCTTTTCATCAGAGGAGTGACACCTCCCCAAGAACTAGGACATTCGAGCAATCGTCAGTGATTAAACCAAAACAATCCAACAGTTAAACAGCTCTAGCAGCACTTTTTTTTCTTTCAGTTACTGGACTTTGATTTAGTCCTAAACATGGAAAGCTTTCAGAAGGAGACAAATGGCTGAGCAGTTTTTTTTAGATATATGTCATACGATCAATTGAGGTTAGGTATATGATGCTGAAACCCATCTTTTTTAGCTCCTCTTTGTTCACTAGCCCAGCAAGACTCTTTATGTACAGCCAGCTCAAGAAGTCTTCAATAAAGTATGTGGGGTTACTAATATGGGCTTGAACTGTGACAGGAAGCCCTTGGCTAGTTTTTATCCTGCAACTGTGATGACTGGGTAGGACCCAGTCTTCTCCATAAGCATGGCTAAAAACCTTAGAGCAGGCTGAATTTCAATTATTTCAAGAAGCTGGTGCATGCCTTCAAAATCTAACTCACAGACTGGCAAGGATTTCCATTCCTCAGTGAAAATCTAGGGTAGCTCACAAGAAGTAGAAGTACATAAAACAACTGAATTGTGAAAACTGTAAATGCGAAACTGCCAAATCACATCGTAAATAATGCAAAGAGGAAGCAGAGGGAGTAGAAAAATTAGCTGGCAGACAGTATAGCCATACTCTCTTCTATTACTGATCTGTGTACTGATGATAGAACACAATGTCCTAAATCTGTATAAAAACAGGAACTATGAATTAAAGAAGGGAAAAGTTAAGCAACTGAGTTGCTGCCATCAAGCAAAAAAGGATTAATCGCAACTTTTAATACATTGCATAGAACTAGGAAGAAAGAGGCAGCAGGTCCTGTGGGCTTAACTGAAATGGGTATATACAGCAGTCTACGTATTTCAGAGTCTTTTTTTCTCCTCTTTGCTTTATACCCAGGTACTAAACATAGACGTATTTATAATAAATCCTCTTAAGATACACCAACGCTTGCATTTGCTCAGGAGTCGCAGCACGCTCTCCTGCCGCTACGACTTGGTGCCGAGGACAGTGGAAGCGCTGGTGATCCACATCTCTTGCTGTGATTACAGCGGGCAGCGCCGTGGCTTCAGCCACGTGCAGCAGCTGCTGTGGCATTGCAGCAACCTCTGCGTTCAGGAGTCCTAGGCCGATTTATGAAGCAGTTGTCTCAATCAAGTGCGGGTGGATTTGTATTGTTCTTGTGAGGAGGTTTTTCTGTGTAGGAGTCCTCACTGAATGACAGTGAATCACGAATGCTGCGTAAGTCTGGCCGACACTCAGCAGAGGGTTTGGGTTGTTATTCAACGGCAGCAGCAAGCACTTGCCTGTTCCCCCATGTGCTGTCTTAGTATGGCTGGTGGAGCAAGGACATTTTGGGACAAGACTTACTTGCTGTATGATGAGGCCAGTCCCTTCTGCTGCTTATCCAGCCAAAGCAGATTGCTTCACGCTGACAGGAGAGGGAGAGTCACACACGTTCTTGCCCATAAGCACTCTGTGTTTGAGGATGCTTTGGCATTTTGTCTTTGTGTCTCACTGTGTAATTGTGTCTACGCGTGTAAAAGATTATGGCAGTGGTGAGCTAGGAGGGCTAAATAATACGTAGAATATCTGAGGAAAATGCATTCTTGGAGAAGACTTAAAATATTGCTGTGTTATATATTTGTTCTTTCCTGAAAGTATATCTTTATGAACGTTCTTTGAAGAACATTCTTATAAATCCAGCTGGTTACTTGATAGTCCTCTGAGTAGAGGATAACCTTTCTTTCTTTGTCTCACAGGCAGAAAGTGGTCCTTAATCCTGTATACAGAGAGATTTCTGAAAACAGAAACTCAAAGCAATAGCAGAAAATCTTCCATTTGTGACCCTATCAGTCCCTCCTAGACTTTAATCTTCTTAGGTTCTCATAGGAGGCTATTAAAACCTGTATATGATAGCTGGGGCACAGAATGAAAAGAAATAAAATAGCGAAGCTGATTTTGTTTTTAAAGGTCTGTAGGGCATCCTCCTCTCTCGGTACCTCAAAACAGTTTTCTAATGGGAGTATATCTGAACCATATTTGAAATCCAGAGTGAATAAACGAGGTAGGCATGGAGCCCATGTGTTTTCTCAGAGTAATGTTCTGTGGTACCCAAGGCAATAAATGAAGCAGGTCTTCTTCCACATATTATCAAAATAAAAGATTTCTCAAGCTGTCAGTTTATTCTTGGGAGCCAGGAGTGGTGGGGTTTGCAGGACTGACCTGAAGGCAAAGAGTTTGGAGAAACAAGAGCAGACAAGGCAGCTGCAAACTCCAATCTCAAGTGAGCAATGCTGCAAATTGCTGTGGAAAAAAACCCATATAAATTATATTCTCTCCCTCCTCTGGAACAAGGAAGAAATGGATGAAACCTGATTCTGATTCGGAGATACTTTTTTGAGCTTTTACCTAGGGGGATGTAGTTCTTCCTCAAGTGCCTTTGCTCAGAGTTCTGTCTGGGGAATTGGGCAAGCCTCAGATATTCCTCCACATCCTCACACTTAACATCATTATGCAGAAATGTGTGAGATAACAGTGAAGAAGAGGTAATTTTAAGTAAGCTAGCCACTGGTTTCAGTGCTTCCTCTGTCACGTTAAAAGCTTAGAAAGCTTAGTAATTATCCTTAAGTGAGTGTCTGCATGAGAGCTAGAATTTTTGATCTGAATTGTTTTATTAACCAGCAGGTATCCATATACCTCCAGGATTCCTGCTGGTTAGTAAAATAGCTCAATGCTCTGGAAGAAAGAGGAAATCACATTTCACAGAATGTTCATTCTGAGTAGGTCAGTGGGTCCTGCTGATTTAAATTAAAGCTGTCTTTTCACAGGAATGGCTGTGCCTTTCTTTAAAAAGGCTATTTCTTCCAGCCTTCCAGCAGTAAGACAATAAAGGCAAGGAAAGCAGAAATCCTGATTCGGTGTCTCTTTTTTTTTCTTTTCCTACCTTAGCCAGTGGTTTTGGTCTTACATGGGCTATGCATTCATCTATGCAAACTGTACAACTCTACTGCATTTGGTTGAGCAGAACTGGGTTGCACAACATACAGCTACATTTCCAGGCAGTCTGAATATGTAAAATGACAATGTTTTGTCAGTTTAGCTTGGGATGGAATTTTTGACAGCATAAGGAATAAATTACTTGCCTTTAAAATGAACATCTAGTTTTGGCAGAGCCGTTTAAAGGCATGATTCTTTGATAAAATCCACTAGCCATTGAAATAATACTGAGCCTCTTGATAGAAACTGTGACAGTTTTAATTATTGTGTTATTTCATTCTAGTTGAAATCCTCAGTGTTTCTCATCTCATGTGGATACTGTATTGGTTTTAGCAATCATTTTGGCAAGAAGAGCGTTCGTGACTCCTTTGTACTCATGGGTTGCTTTATCTGACAACTTTAATACCATTTGGTCATTCTCAGGCAAGTGACAAGAGCCAAGAGTAAGTTGTTGAATCACAGTGAGTGCTGTTAGGATCCCATCATATTGTATTTAAGTGCCTATGCCTCAGATTTTGATGATTTTGAAAATATTTGTTCAGTTGACATCTAATCTTGGAAGGACCCAGCACCATCCTGGTCCCCAGTGTGGATCTGCATGTTTTTGTAGCTCTTTGCATTGACCACATGCCACATGCCACTTCACTGAGGTGTTGTATAAAAACTGTGCAGCAGCAGTTGCATTTTAAGTTGCATTTTAAAAGCAAGGAGTGATTTCCACTCAGTTATCTCAAAGGATGTGCTAGCTTTCAAGAGCAAGCAGCGAGCTGGTGCAGGAGAAGCTGCCTGCCACCGGGAGTGAGATACTGAGTCCAACCCCATCTCCAGCCTCACCACCTCCTGTGTCTGTTCAGGCAGGTCCTTGCTCCCCGTCCCAGGCCGAGAGGGACCCCGCTCCGAGGCACTTTTTCGTGCACTGAAGGAGAAGCCTTCAGAGAGTCTCTCTTACAGAGTCCCTCTTACAGAGTTCAAATGCATGTTTAGGTATCTAAAATATATTCATTCAGTCCTGAAGACTTTTGCTGGATTTTCCCAGATATTTCTGCTCATCTGTGCAACCTCTGTTGTATCTCTGTTCATCCTGTATTTGAACACAGCTTCTCTGCTATACAAGACCTGGGTGTGATGGTAAGGGCAGAAACAGGAGTTAGTTAGGGTAGCATTGCCTTCTGATTGCTTCCAGGGGTTGGTGAACTTCATGAAGAGCCAAGTTAACTATTTTTTTTCAAGCCCTTATTAATCTCAAATAGCTCCGAATGGCGTTTTCTGCTAAACAGCTACTGGAAAAATAGTCCATGCAGGTTATTTGGGATTATTATTTCTGTTCTAAGATAAGAACAAGATGACATGTTTAACTTAATAAGATGTTGTTTCACTGTGAAGTTTTTGTTTTTGGCTGTTGGTTTTCCAAGCTACCAGTGTAATTACCTTGCATATCTGTGGGCAGTTTCTATATGTCCAAACTATAAGCAGAATTCTTTGTGAGAGAGGGGAAAAGCTGTGCTTATTGTTTATAATTTATCGGTTTTATAATGTGTTTATTTTATTAACTTAATATTTACATTGCCACCTGTATTTTCATGAAGTCAAAACTGCAAATGCAGAAGATTTTCAGTTATTTAATCTTATTGTGTCCTCTTATTTTGTTAACTACAGCAAGTTGCAGGTGAAAAGAAAGTGATTGCTGATGCAATCACAAAATCATTTGCCTTCTTAAGTAATAGAGAATGTTTTATATTGACTGTAACAGATTTATACAAGTAATGAATTTGGCTCTGCTATTGAAATCCTTGCCATATATCTTCCCTTAATAAGATTGCAATCTCTTGTACTAGACAAAAGGCTGCTGCAACACAACTCATTAGAGCTTGACTTCTTCTGTAAACAACATTCTTAATGAAATATTTTAATATCATTAAACTGATTATAAACGAGTCAGCTCCCCACAGTCACAAGCAATTTAATTTTTGAAAATGAATTTATGATGTTTTCGATTAACTCTTCTTTGGGCCTGGTTTACTAAAGGGATTAGTTTAAAAAGAATTAAAATTGATAAGATGAATTAAAAATGAGAATTCATCAGACCCATAACAATCTACATATTGCTAATCCACACAAAAATTGACAGTATCTTTCCTCTTCTCAAGAAAGACCTAATGGAGGATTCTGATAGCCAGGGTTTATAAGCCCTTATTTTTTACAGCACCTGTTATACTCAGTTAGTGCTTTCTGAGATGTTATCATGAATAATTAACATTCTGCCGCAGCTGTCAAATGGGCAAAGAACATTTTAAATTGCTTTATTCCTCTGACTGCATGCTTTTAACTTACATAGCAGGAATGTCAAGCAAATAACCTCTCCGCAGCTGCTCGGGTCTCCTTGGCAGGGGAAGTGGTGCCGTCCCGAAGGGATGGGGCTGGCAGAGCA
The DNA here is from genome assembly GCA_032275445.1 of Crypturellus soui. Lineage (NCBI taxonomy): Eukaryota > Metazoa > Chordata > Aves > Tinamiformes > Tinamidae > Crypturellus > Crypturellus soui. The sequence continues at coordinate 512,652 of JAUBNY010000185.1, forward strand.
GCAAGTGGCTCCCTGTGCTGGCAGTGTCCCCAGCACGGGAGTGCAGGACACCAGCTGGGAGGAGCTGGCTGCCCTTCCCTGTGGAGCAGGGAGCAGGCCGTTAGTGGCTCTGCTGCGGCGTGGATCCAGTTTTTCCTCTAGAAATGTGATGTGCTGCTTTTGCCAGCAAGCTGGAATCATTTTTGAATATCCACATGAGAGGATTTCTCTCCTTCCTGCTCACTTTGTGTGACCTTAGCGCCCAGATGTTCATGCTGAGGATTACTTGAAGCCTTAGCTTTCAAAGCCAGAGAGTAGTGCCATTCATGTAAAAACACCAGACTAGCAGTGATTTCCTGAGTTGCTAAGCTGGGTCTGCACAGTGGCGTGTAGTGCTTAGATGTGATCATGTTTTAACTCCATCCATAATCTCTTCAAATGAATGAATTTGGTTTCATCCATATGTAACTGTTTTAATTAAAGCATTTTATAACCCTTTTGTGAAAGAGAATAAAAAAGGATGGGGAGGAGGAAAGGGGACAAGCACTTACCAACAGTGCAACAGTGAAGACTTGCAACACCTAATCTCAGGAAATCATGGTCTGAACCTTTACTTCTTTAGGGAGGGAGAAGATGGATAAAGAGAGAGAGAAAAAAGAAAATTTTAGTCCTGGTTAAATGTTTTTCTGATTAAGCTTCATCTAATTTCTTTCCAAGAGAAAAAAACTAAGAAAACTGTCTCTGAAGAAAAACCCTATTGCCAATGAAGAAAGAATTTTTCTCCTCTGTAATCTCATACTGCCCACCCAGTTCTTTCCAAGGCTATGACTTCTTCAGCTTTCACTGATGCCAATTCTAAAGGTTTAAAATTCTCCCTTCTCAGAAGTTCTACGGGAAAATGAATGAGTATTTTGAGGAGATAGAAAGATTTTTAATCAGTTTCCTGGCCTGCCAACATCTTAATTCTTATGTACCCTTGGATTAGAGTACGTAGAGGACTGTGTGGAGGAGTTTAAGATGTTGAGCCCAAGGCAAAGTGCCAAAGTACAATGGGTTTAAGGTGTCCTTAGCCACCCAGACTCCTTAAAGAACCCGCATTATAAGTCTTAAGTGTCATCTTGTTTCCAGAGCTTGATGCCTGCCAGACCACTGTTGCTTTGAAATGGCCATTCTGTGTTTTTGGAAGGTGGTTATTTTTGTTTGTTTGTTTGTTTAATGAAGACTTGGAGTTGGGATTGGAAAAATTATAACTTTTTTTTTTTTATGCTGCTGTAAGAGACACTTTCTCAGTGTTTTCTTTCTTAGTAGATTTGACTTAGATCTAAGCACCTTATATTCATTTAAGCAGGGGGAGGGCCTTAACTGCTTCAGCACCACTGGATTTTTTTCATGAAATTAAAATAAAGTAAATTTTTTTGTTGTTTGTTTTTGTTACCTCTTTTCAAAACCATGGACAGCAGCATGGAGGGTGGGATGTAGTTACATCAGACTTTTGAGAAATGGTTTAGAGGGACTTTGGGGGACTTTAGGGAAGGGTTACCTAAGTATTCTCACTTTCAAATACAGGTATGTAAGTCATCATCCTTCTTCTTGTTATAATCAAATGTTTCAGTATAGTCATTTTTATCAAAACCAATAGCTGCATAAAGTAGTACGGGCAGTAAATCCCTTTGGAAAATCTAAATTAAACGGTGACAAATTAAAAGTGTCTTTAAATGAAAACATTAAAAGTAATATTTATTCTGGCTTTCTGCCTTATCACAACTTTTTGTTCTGCTATTTTTCACAAAGGCTATAAAATGGATTTATTTTGTGAACTTAGAAACAATACTATTTTGTCAAACTATAACTTTTAAATCATGCAAATTTATCTTATAATTTCCATGTGATTGTGTAATATTTCATTAGTAGAGCTAAGTATTTTAAAGGACATAGCCTCTGCCAAATTAAATATGCTCTTATATTTATATATTAGATTCAACTAACCATCTGATTTCCAAGGAAACTAATGCTGTCATATATGGGAACTTGGGAGCTTTTTGCCTTTAGTTCTAGGTGTTATTATGGCACAAGACAGGTGGTCTCTTACAAAGGCTAGGAGGGAGGATTCAAAAGGCAGTGAGTGATTTAAAGCAATCTTTTCTTCAGGCTTTCAAGGCTGTCTCCCATGTCTTACCCATGAAGTAGCCCATCTGGTAACTACTAGAATGAGTAAGAATTTTATATGGCAATTAGGTAGACTACAAGCTTGAATTAGTGAGGATTGTCATTGCAAATGCAGTGCTAGCACACATAGTTTGCTTGTTTCACATAGTGAAAACCTGCTTAAGGGAAGAAATGTTTGCTTCAAAAAATTGCATTTAGTGTATACAGAAAATAAACAAAATGAACATTCTTGCAATTCCATTCTGAAGATAAGTGGCTGCCCCAAAGTAAACACATATGCACCATTAAATGCTCATTTTCTTTAGTTGAGATCTATTTTTGTAGTTTTTATAGATTTCCAAAACATCCTTTCTGCCCTAAATGTTCTTAATGGGGATATTTGACCATCTCTGGGCAAGATAATACAAGTTTTTAAATGGAGAGCAGATGATGATATCCCATTCTGCATTGGCTTGGCAAAATCTATCAAAAGTACTGAAGTGGTGAATCATCAGAAAAGTGGTGTCCCCTATTGAACCCCACTGGCTACAAGTCAATTCAGAAAAAAATGCAGATTTTGCTTGCTAAAATAAAACATGCTAAAACTAAATATGTTAGAACAAATTCCCTTTCCTTATGAGGTAATTTCAAGATGCATGTATATATATGCCTTTGTTGAATTTGCAACCATAAAAATCATCAGTTTGCATCTTATAATGGGGAATTTGATTCTACATTATCGCAGAATGGATGTGATGTTCTTTTGTAAATCTTATAAAAATTAGAATGTTCTTTGAGATTTTCATCAGGTGCCAATAGTCACTGGAAATCTCAGCAATATAACTCTGGGATGGAGTAGTCTGTGTCCTGTTGACTGCAATCACACTATCCTGCCCTTCAAATAAGCTGATCCATACAGGACTGAAGGAGGGAGAAGTCTGGGCATCAAAACTGGTGTTCACCCATTTTGGTGAACTAATGTTTCACCATTTACATATACAAAGATCTTTCTAAATTCTAGGCATTTTTTTCCATGGCCAATTTATATCTATCTGTTCTGTCCTTATTCCACTGATGAATTTTAAAAATGCCTTTGTGTCCCCTCTCTGCCGTTTTCCCACATGGATAAGTAGAGCTTTGTGTGTATCTTCCTCCCATCTCCTGTGTTTGCCCACCCTTCGCAGCACTGGACAGACACATCCTTCATCTCTCCCCTGCCAGGGCTGACAACTGTCTTGCAGTTAAGCCTTCAACATTGCTTTTTCAAGTAATTCCAATCTATATTGCAAATACCTTTGTTAGCACATTTGAGCATTTGGCTCTTCCATGGTGAAATCCTGTAGGTGGCCAATCATCACCACACACCAGAAGATGACCTTTCTCCTTTCCCTTATTTCCTGCTGATGATTTCTTGCTCCATGCTGACAGAAGAAATTACAGAACAATTATGTTGTTCCTTAACAGTGTTTCTCTAGCTTTGATCATTTCCAGGTAATGGTATGTTGTTTATTAGACACTTCTATATAAGGACATAATTGTAGATATCCGTGCCAAGTACGGCTGCTGCTGCTTATTAAACAGTGTAACACCAGTGATCCTTACTGTTCTGTTGTGGAGAGTGACCTCTGAAAGCAGATGGAGGGTCTTGTTTTAACAGCAAGCTGACAAAAGCAATCAAGCTCATCCATAGACCAGAAACTCTTTAGAAACCATAGTAAGGAATTCGGAGGCTACATGTGTTCCATTATCATTTGCTTAAACTGGAACAATACTTTAATAAAACTAGGGTGCTGAGATCACAGATGTGAATAGCTACCATGTTTGACTTCATTAGTACTGAAGAGAATAAAAAGACTTAAAAAGTTAGGTAGGGACAATATTCCTAGAGTTGCAGGTTTTTGTCATAGTAGTTGTCTTAGGGGCACACGGCATGCGCAGGATGATAGATTTTTTCCAGAATTTTTCTCTCATACGCTGTTTATGCTGATGTTGATAGTGTATTTCTTGCCAAAGTATACTTTGTAGTGTTGTATATTTCTTGCCAACATGTACTTGCAAAGAGTGTGCATAAGGTCCTAAAAGAATTCAAAAGCAAAATAGTAACATTTAATTATTTCTCTTTTAAAGTGACATTCAGTTTCTTTCTTTCTTTCTCCATTTTATGTCCAAGAGAGAATATCTACACTGTTTTCATGAAACAAGAACAGACTGCAGTCATGGAATGCTGATATCCTAGCTCCCTTATACACCTCATAATGACTGCAACCTTTATAAAAAAGGTCTATGCAAGAACTGTCTGTGCATAGATTATATTTGCTTTAAATAGGGTTACCTTAAATCAATGAATTCTAATATATGAAGTTTTTTTTTTTTAAGTTAGGTGATTTATGACAGTTTCAGTGATATCATAATATCAGGAAAAACTGTGTGGCTAGGTAAACCAAGGTATTTACTGAGACTTAATTTCACAGATGATCATTAATGCATAAGCTATAAAACCCCAAAATTCGAATGGAAATGATATGTTCTATTTGAGGTTTATAGATCTTAGAAGTGTTGTGTTGAATCTCTTAGGCTGCTAAATCTCCGAACCCCTTGTAATGGCTTGCAAGCAGGAATTAATCTGGACTGTATTTATTTTGATTCCGACACTTACTTTAGATGTAATTCAGCCATCAGGGTCTACATGCAAAGCACCTTTGCTTCCAGAGAGAAAAAGTTCATGCTTTTATTTTGGGTAGAAAGGCTTGCTCGATTCTTGTTAGATGTTCCTAGTGTCTAAGTAACAATGTTATGGCTGAGGGCAGAATAATAAAATTTAGGAGCTGAGAGCTCTCTTTTAAATCCCAGTCTGGGTGACTGCTAGAGCGTTCCTGAGACAAGCATCCATGTAGATCAGTGGAACCAAGGACTTTAAAGAAGAGTTATAGGAGAAAAGATCCAGTTGATTAATATGTTTCTTAATTGCTCTGTTAAGAAAATTCTGCCTGCTCAAGTAAAAACTAAAAAGTTTATCACAGATTGCAGTTAACCCTACAGAATATAAAAGCAAAGTGTGGGTTTTGTTTTTTTATACATTCATTTCACACTAATGGAAAATTCTCATACTATAAATTAGGACTGGTTATGTCACTGGATAACAGCTTAACCTGTCAATATGACAATGGAACAGCAGTCTGTCAATACAATATTGAAAGAGGAGGTGTTATATAAATATCACAGCAACAACAAGATCTATTTCTGTTATGTAAGGTTTCGGGTTAGACTGAGATGTGCTTTGCTTCGCCTACTTGGATTTATGCATGCATTCCTATAACAAAAAACTTCTGCTAAAAAGTTTGTGTTTTCAAATATTTGTTTTTATTATCTGTATGAAAAGCGTTGTCCAAGATGCATGGGATTTCAGCAGAAGCAGATGGGGATAGAAATATCAGTTGACAAGGGAAGCGAAGGTACTGTATGATTAAACCAAATATTTAGACCATTCATTGAATTTTCCATGTGTGACTGTCAAAGCACTTCACAAAAAAGTCAGTATCATTATCTTAATTTTGCAGATGGGGAAACAAAACAGAAATACATCAAAGGAGCAGCCAAGAGTACATCTTAATCCTTTTACTCTTTGGCCAGAGCCATTTCTACTGGCTGATCTTACCTTTCAGCCCGTTTGATCTGACCTAATAATGCATATTTATATGATTTTAGAACTCTGTAGTTTGTCCTGAATTCTGCAGTGCAGCCTTCTACTCTGCATCAGGGAAAAGATAAACAAACATCTTGGCAGGGTGCTCTTCTTCTTTTCATATTTTATATGCCTAGTCAAAAAGTCATGGTATTCCCGAAGGACCTACTTCACAAAGGCTCTTAAGCACACATTTTATGGCAATCAAAATATACATGATCAGATTTTAAATTTTAGAACAGATTTTAAAGTTTGGAGCTCCAGGACCAAATCATTTTATATACCTGCAGGGGGTGTGTAGAGGGTGTGTGCATGTTATAAGCAGAAAGTGGGTTTGTTCTTAGCTTCATCTTACGTTGTCAGTATTTCTTAAATCTTCATGTTTTCTCATTTTTACTGGGTACAGGAAAATAAGTGCTGTTAAGTGCGTTTTCAGTCTTTCCTCCCTTGGCTCTGCTACGTTATCTGCTTCTTTTCAGTCTTAATATATTGAACTCTCAATACAGCTAAGATCCTTGTATACCAGGTCACCATTATCATTTCAAGGACTAAGACAAGTGACTTGAAAACATTTCAAAACCAGCCATTTATTGTCAAACAAGAGTTTGTCATGTGTGCAAATAAGGCTGCCCACATGAGAAAAAGGAAGCAAATGCTAAAACTATCCAAGACTGACTGATTGCCCAGAGTTGTTTGTGTTAGAGCACTGGCATGAAGTATGACTTGATGTATTCTTTGAAATTTCTTTTAATTTTTTTGCCTTGCCATCCCTGATAAAAATCTTAGACTCAACTTTCATTCAGAGATTCTGACCAAAATATATGTGGCTAAAAAAAGCCCTCTTTTGTTGATGAATTATGGAGTATTCAGAAATCTAGAGCTGATTGATGAGCGAGTTGAGAGCCTGTGGGTAAGGGTTAGGGGGCAGGCTAATGTGGGAGACACTGTGGTGGGTGTCTGCTACAGGCCGCCTGCCAGGGCGAGGAAGTTGACGAGGCCTTCTACAGGCAGCTGGATGTTGCCTCACGGTCACAGGCCCTGGTTCTCATGG
>JAUBNY010000185.1:537735-548355 GCA_032275445.1 Crypturellus soui
CCAAGCGGGTCTTGAAGATCTCCAGAGAAGGAGACTCCACAACCTCTCTGGGCAGCCTGTTCCAGTGCTCTGTCACCATGGTTCAACAGAGATGGCTGCAATGGATAAATATTATGTAATTGACTCCAGGAAGTTTTCTTTAGCATTTCATTGCTAAGAATTAAAAGATAGGATTCATCAGAAGCTCCTGGGATATACAGTCCTTTGTTCTTTAGAACAATCATCACCATTGTTCCATGGGAGAACATAATTCTTGGAGAAACAGATTTTCTCAAGGGTCTCCTGTAATAATAAGCAAATGTGCAACTGGTGGTTAGTACACATATCTCTATATTTCTTTTCCTGTTTCCCATAACAAGACACAGAGACAGTAAAGAAATAAGCAAATGCTTCTTGTTTGTTTTCAGTTTTGTATAAAGCACAGAAACAAGTCTGTTGTTATACTTGTGTAATAAAAGATCATGGACTTGATCTTGGTGCACTACCTCATGCGTAAAAAAGCATTTCTTGCAGCTCATTTAGGGTGGGTATGGATCAGACTCAAAGAGAAAAAGAAGAAAAGAGGTGGAGATCCTTTTTCTGGGACAGTCCACCAAAGTGCATCCCAGACGGACACTGCGGCCCCGCTGTCAGCATGGCTGAAAGAACCAGATGTTTAACCTCTGGAAAAGCGCCCACTGCTCATGGAGTCTGGGAGCTCTGTCTGGCTATTTGCATCTCCCAGATCAACTGTTGCCAGTCAGATGAAAATTTCCAGTTGTTGCCCTGCTACTGGAATATCCAGCTTTTCTTTCTATTTAGGTCAATGATAAAGCTCACTATTGCATTCTATTAAGTGGTTCCAAGGGAAATAGAGGCAGAAAAGGATAAACAGCTTTGCTGTTTGGATTTATGAGAGCTCTGGAAGCTCACAAAGTCCCATCTAAGTCCTCTTAGTGGTAGCATAAGCATTTTAGAATATTTAAGTAGGCTATATGGTTATTAATGGTTAGTTTGACCCATAAGGTCTTATTTTTACATTAACATGTAATATATTCATAGTAAACCAGCTCATGTTATTTACTGCTGAATAATTCATTTGTCAAGTCACAACCAACCTCTGCTTTAACTGAGAGGCTTTTAAAAATGCACTCAGTTGTAAACAGAAGAGTATGAAATGAATGAGAAATGACTTTAAGAGGTTTCTGTTTTCCAGAAAATGTAAAGAAAAGGAGTCATCTTCATGTATGATTCCACATTTGTGGACCAGTCCTTCCTTTCCCCCTTCACCATGAATTTGTTTTTTCCTCTGGCTTGTGCCTGTGTTTTGTGAAAACCAGATTGTGAACTCTTTCAGAGCAGTGGACTTGCAAAGTGCTGACAGATAGATAATGTCTGGTATCTTCAGTGGGAGTCAGAGGTTGTGTGGGTCTTGGGATTCAGAAAGATGTGCAGGGATGATATAGATTTAGTTGAGCGAGACATCTGCTCTTTAAAATCTCAGTCTGCCTAAGGTTTCCAGGATAAAGGTTCAGCCACTCTGGCTGGTGAACGTATAGGATATTCATTAGCTGGAAGTGAAATATGCAATTCTCTTGAAAGCTCATCATTCATTAAAAATGTAAATATCCAAATGATATTTTTTGTTATTGTTTGCTTTTATCAATTGAAGAAATAATGACCTTGATGCAGATCATTTCCTGGGGAATAAGATTGCTTGCGCATCAGACTATCATCTACTCCCAGCCAGTCATTAATCCCCAGGAAATCCTGTGCCAAATTTGCTCCTGCTTAAGTGCTGGTCTTGCAATCCCTTATTCACCAAGCAGTCAGATGGACTCTTCATATCAGCATTACCCATGTGAAGAAGAGTTGACTCATCAGACTTGGTGCATTGTCCAGGCCTCAATCCAAAATCCAAGCAATTTGAACATAGTAGCTCAAGTATTAGCTATTCCTGACATTTTTTCATCCATTCTGCCATATATAGAAAACTTACCCTTTCCCTACAATGTGTAGATTATACAACCTATCAACCACAAAGAAGCCTCGGGAGGGCTGGACTTCTTCTGCCTTCAGGTGCTCTCTGACTCTTACTGCTCCTGCTCTGAAAAGTATTTCTTCTGGCACTGCAGAGTGATATTTTCCACTCTGGAAAATCACTCTCCTGAAAGAGAAATGTACCAGTGTCAATGTGGCATTCCATAGCATCAGTCCAGTCTGAAGCTATTTTGCCTTTCTTGCAGCTTAACGGTGGATGGGAAGGATGAAATCCTGTCCATGGCATTTCCTTATCCATTTTCTTATCATGCTACCCCTTTTCAGTCTGCTGATGTGGGCCTGCAGGCCAGCTAAGCATCTTCCTCGACAAGGGAAAGATTTAGCTAGATATTGACTCGCCTGCCCCTGTGTGACAAGGGTATAACTCATATGCAAATGTCACTCTCTGCATGAAAATGAGTGTGATATAAATCTCTGCCTTTGTTCAATCTCCAGTGATCTGTACTGATCTTTGTCAGTTTTCTGCCTTTCCTTTCTCTAGATCTATTCCCAAGCTGTAAAATTACAGGATATTTTTCTGCAGTGCTTCTGTAAAAAAGTTGTTTATCGTTATTGCTTCTTTTCTTAAACATAAATGTGGTGCATGTTATCTGTGAGAGAAGCAACCTTCTGTTACACAAAGCTCAGATTCTGTTAATTTCTTCACTAAATGCATAAAAGTGCACTACAGTCTCTGACTGCTTTGAGAGAAAAAAAAACCCTGAAACCTACATTCATGATTTATCAAGAAAATTACAAATGCTGTAACTCTCAAAGTCTTTCTTCTTAATTTGTGGCTGCTCAATGCATTCTTTTCTAAGGTGTCCTGAAAAAACATAGCACTGATGGCCAGGGACTGGGCGTCTTTCCCGTGCGTTGAAGGAGCTGAGCATGCTCCCAGTTTGGGTTCTCAGTCCATGAAACCCTCAGATTTTTTTCTCTTCTTGGCCTTGGTTAAGCTGCAGCATCATTCCTGGGCTTGCTCTCTTCAGGAAGCTTCTCAGGGTGCAGTTGTTTATTTATTGTAAATATCCTCAGAGCAGCAAGGCTGGGCAGCGCTGCTTGCAGACAGACCTCGGGCAGCCTTCAGCTCCTGTGTGGCTCGTTTTGAAGCCTGAGCATTTCCAGTACCCTCTGCTCCAGCATGAGGGTGGCGTGGGACTGCAGTGCAGTTCCTAGCATGATGCCAAAAGTGAAAAAATTAATTCTTAAAAAAGAATTTGTTCTGTTGCTTCTGTCTGCAACTGCACTTCATCTAACACAAGGAAATATTCAGGCAAAATAAATGTGCATGGCTCTGCATGATTCCGTAATCTGCATTCTTTATGTGATGTCTTTGAGGCACATCCATGGGCTTCCATGGGAGTTCAGCATCCTTCTTCTTGCACGTGTCTTCTAGCCCTGCTCATAGCAGTTCTTGGTTCCTCTTCTGGCAGACCAGTGAGAACAGGAAAACAGGATCAGTCTTGGTTTCTCTCCTGCTGCAGCCTGAAATGTTTGCATGGCCTTGCCAGAGCAGTTGGGGATCCCTGCCAGGCTAACATACAAATTAATAGCTGTTAATTAATATCGTCTAGTGTCTTCCCTTTGTCTCCATCCTTTGGAATCTTCTATGGTGTCAAGGTAGGCAGCCAGTAGAAAGGACTGTTAGACTAAGCACTATTGGATTGTCTTGTCTTATAAAAATGAATATTCTTATCTTCTTTATGCAGCTAGTTTTCAGTGGCTTGGCTGCTAACTCATTTCTCTTTATTGACTTATCATTTCAACTTCAGGAAGAGACTCTAATTCTACAGGGAGTAAATATGAATTCCTAAGAAAAGGAGAAATCAAATTGAAGGAAAAAAGAGAAAGAAAAGAAGAGAGTACATGTGCTCTCAAGCCTTTATGATCTTCTTTGAAATATTTTAGAAAGAGAGGCCTAACTATTGTTTCATCCCAGGTCACTTTCAAAATCAGAACCGCTCTTTGTCAGTAGCAAATTTTAATTACTGCAATTTTCACTTTTGAATTTTAGAATTTACTCTTCATATTTCTTTTGCGGTAAATGCAAGCTTTCTCATCAATTTATTCTACACATCTTGTTTTATTCTTCAACTAGAACCTGCAGAAGCTGCTGGTGGCAGGCAAAGTTCATGCCTTGGACCCCGTGGTGCCTTCCAGTGACACTTGTCCTGCAGGCACTGTGTTCACTCCCTGCTCAGGGTGAAAGGAACTCGTGAACATTGGAATGCGAGCAGTATCCCAGGGCAGGGTGCTCCTGTCCTGACTATGCATTTCCATGCTTAATGAGCTCCACTTCTTTTTCAGTTTCATTTTAACTCTGAATGTCACTGTTAAAAACAATAGTAAATAAAATGAAATAAAGTTCAACAGAGCTGTGAATAATGAATCTATGAAAGAGCTTCTCTTGAGGTTGGAAGCAGCAGATTTCCTTTTGTGCAGGTTGTATACAGCTGAGAGTTTAATCCTCCAGAAACTGAGTGGATTTTTGTGATTAGACTGTGAGAGGAACGTGCGCTTCCTTGCATTGTTCTCATCAGAGGTGCTGAAAATCAGCACAGCTGTTCACTGCATTTGAAGCTTCACGTCCCCAACACGCTGAAGTGTCTGTGCCTCGCAGACCCTGGACCCATCAGAAATGATGGTAAACTTCCCAGTGAGCTTCACCAAGAGTGGGAAGTTTTCACTCCTTCATGCTGGCATTCCCATTCTCACATGTGAAATAATGTGAAGTGAAATAATAGTGAAATAAAAGTGAAATAATGGGCATGTCTTATTTTAAGGTGCTACTATTATTCTCAGCCACCCAGAACACTTCTGCTAAGTTTGTACACATTTTCAATTATATTTCTATTTATGTTCCATTTGTATAAAATTGCAATAAACTCATTATAACAAAAACTGATAATTTTAATAAGATTCTTACCAGGACAAAAGCACCTACAGTAAAAAAAAAAATTAGGTAAGGGCATATGGTAAGAGAGAATAATTACAGAAGCTTGAAATTTGAACACAAGGTGAAAGATGACCATATTTGTTTTTACAGTCCAGAGCAACAGTGTCTCATGTAATGTTTCTCTCCCAGGTGCTGCCTACTGGCCAAGTAACTAAAAGTCAGCTAAATGTGTCAACATAAAGATCTGCCTTATAATCTTCATTTAAATCACACCTTTTATTTTCTTTATTTTCTTTCTTTAAATAATAAAACAGTAAATAATATGCCTTTCGCATGCTGATGCTGGTATTGTTTTATTAAGACAGGAAATATTCTTTTACTCAAACGCAGAAGAGGCTCCTTGCAATTGTTCTTTTACCATTTCCCAAGAACTGCCAGCTTGTGCACTGACATCTTAAAGATTCACAAGCAAAAAAATGTAGGCTACAACAATGAATTATAGCTTGCATAGTTCAGATTATCTTGGAGGTGCTGCAGGAAAAAGTCTTCTGCCTTTTAAAGTATTTTTATTTTCTCTCCTTTGCATGCTGCAGTGATAATATATGGTAATTCCCATGGCAGCCCAAGGCCTGTGAATGTCTCAGATGAGACAGATAAAGCAGGTAAAGAATAATGTACAGGGGACATAAGAAGTTTTTTAAGATTACAAAAGGTGGGAGTCAAATTTAATCTGAGATTCAACAAAAGAAAATTATTCCAAAAGGAATTATTTCCTTTTAAAAATCAAAATGCCTGATGTCCTTTAAGTGGTGGGATCTGTGGACTTTTCTGTTACCTCAAAGAGCCTATATTAAAGACAATAATTAAAGACAATAATATATTATAATTATCCATTATTTATAGTTTTGGACTCTTCCTTTACACCTGTGTTATGTTAATCTCCATTACATCTTTGTCATATTTTTAACACTTAGAGTTCTTTCTTTCAGATCTAACATATTTGATCAAATCAATCCAGCTTTAATTTAAACTTAGGTTGAAGAGATAAGACAAATGATCTAGCCAACTTGAACTGGCTGGGTTTTGTTTATGGCTGGGTCTTTTATCTTTTAATTGAATTTTCTCAATATTAGCTGGAAGAAATCACTAAAAGTTTAGGGAAAGAGAGGATTCCTACTTGATGTCATAATATGAATTCAGGTAAGACTTTTGCCTAAACTTATCATCCTTCTTTAAATAAAAATAAAAATAAGAATACAAGAAGAAACAAAACCAGTTTTTCTATAAACCTAAGTTAATTTCTTAATTTAAAGTTCTGTTCTCGATAGATTGGTATAATCAAAAAGCAATAACGATGTAGATAGATGGTAGTTAGGAAATCCTGTTGCTGGCTTCTCCCAGCTCTGCTTGCCAAGCTGCGCCTCTGCTCTCACCACTGATCCCAGGCACGAGCCTGTACGTTGGTTCAAGCAGCACTAACATAAAGCAGGAATCTCCAGTGGAGAGTTATGTTGACGTAAGTCTGATCCATTTGTTAAAACTTGGCTACAGTCGTCCTCTTTGGGATCCAAGCAGTGAATGAATTTATAACTCTCATCATCGGTTTTCTGCCCAAAGTCATGGCATAGGTGTCTCTGGTAGCTCACCAGAGAGCTTTCCAACCCAGATCAGTGAAAATTAACTATGGTAGCTGAAACACTGGAGAGAGAACTAATGTGAATTGCAGTGGTGGGACCTGCTGGAGAACTTTGTGGTGGGATGGGATGGGATGAGGCTTGTCGGCTGGTCACCTTCAGATCCCGCAGCGCTACAGTGTGCAGGGAGCGCATGTCACCAAGGGTAGCTCCTCTGATCTAACCAAGACCTCCTCCCACTGCTGTTTTTCATGTTTATTCTGGCCCTCACATGAAGCTCATCAACATAAAACCAGAAATTTCATACGTTTTCCTCATTAGGGGAGAAAAAAAAAAAAAGGTTTACTCAGACTAGATTTCATGTATTCTTTCCTTTTTCCTGTGCCTTGCACTCCGAAGGCTATTGAACAATGAACATGGGTTATCAAAATAATCCAGCCTTTGTTGCCGGCTCTGAAGCACTGTTTGGAACTGACTTTCAGGGTTGTATGTGCAACCCCTTGCACAAGAAAATCCCTTCTGCCCCCAGTAATAGGTTAGGATTCATGATTGCAAGAATTTTTTTTGCTTTCAAGTCATAATTGCTGACTGCAAGTTCACTCTCAATTTTACTTATCAGTCTCTATCCTCTTTTTCAGTTCTCTTCTCCTTTTGTCTTACATTTTTCAACCTTTTTCTGGTTGAATTTGTGAGTATGAAAATCCAGAAGAGAGCCCATAGGTTAAGGCTGAGTTCTGTGAAAGTGTTCCTTAAAAGGCATAAAAGTGCTTGCAAGCGAAGTTTCAAGGCTTTATTCATCATCTCTGTATCTGCATGACTATCACTCTTCAAGGTTTGTTTGAGGAAAGGATGTGCTCATCTTCTGATATGCTGTAGATTGTAAAACTAGTTACAGGATATATAGGTATTTAGAAGGTAGTGATAAGGTACTGGCTTTATTGGTTTATTGGTGTTTGGCTCTTGAAATCGGCTACACACTGCCCAGCAGCAGAGCTGAAAATGATCAGCAGGACTATCCCTACCATCACAAAGAAAGTTTTTTCCCAATCTTACCAATATCACAATAAGTCAACATATACAATGGTATAAGTCGATTTCACCAATGCACAAAAAGATACTCGCTGCCACCCTGCTTGTTTGCAAATGCCTCACAATTCCTTTTTAGCTAAGCTACCATCTAGTTTAAAAAAAGATTATGCCACAGCACCCTTATAACTGCAGAAATCAGACACTAGCAAGGTCAAGAAAATACAACAGTAGAAGTTACACAAAAAATTCAGGCATTACGGGCAGAGATTGCTCTTTAGTAACTTTACTTTGAATGAACTGCAGAGATTGCTCTTTAGTAACGTTACTTTGAATAAATATATTTTAATTCCAATGGAATATATATAATAATACATAATTTCTTTAAACGTGACAAGAATTTTGATGCAGGTATGTATTTTTATGCAAGGCAGGAACTTTGTGTTGGTCTAAGAAGCCACAGTGCGTTTCTGTGTTTACAAATGCAAAGGCCCAATGCCTGAAATTCTGAGAGTCTGAGATAACTCTTTCATTTATACTTCATCAATCAAATCTTTCATTAATACTTTTTGTATAACAGTTTTAGCAGGAGAGGTTCCTTTTTAAAAGCAGCGGAGTGTCTGACTAAGCATTCTTAGAAACTCTGAGCCCAGTTCATTTCTGAAATGGTGTGACTGCAGTGAATGCCTGAGGCCCTGGTGGCAGCAGAGCAAGGAGCAGGACGTACTGGACACGTTTTCTTGCCAAGCTGCTAGAACGTAGGGCTAAGGGGCAGAAGTCAGTGTTTCACCACAGATGGTACCTGTAACACTTACTGACTGCACGTGGCAAAAATACTCTGAGCACTTAGGAGTATTGGTTGAAATTGCTACTAATGCAGAACTGTTGACTAGCGATGTTATTCCTTCTGTTGGCTTAGATATGGTGAAGCAAATACATATACAGTAGAAAATAACTGATAATAAGGCAAGTGCTGCCATCCTTGAGAAATGTCAGGCAAGGTTTACCAGTAATCCTCCATTCTCTTCTGGCTTGAAAACACGTGCAAAAAGGAAGAAATTGCCCCAGTGACTGCCCAGGATTAGCTGTTAGGCTGCGTTTCTGCGTCCTCTCCCCTTCTCGAGGGCTGCTGTGCTCATGGTGGCTCTGGGCCACGTGTGTGCAGGGGCCTCTGCAGCAGGAGCCGCGCTGCGTGCGGGGCCGCACGGTGCTGCTGACAGCTACGTGTATCCCGTCTTTCTGGTTCTTCCTTACAACCTCTCCATGGTCTCCAGAGCCATCCTGCGTGCCAAACTTTGGAAAGGAGCATCAACCTGAAACCGTCTGCACGGGAATCCACCACGGAGTGGCCCAAGATAAATTATTTGTAAGACTTGGAAATTGAGAGTAGGGACATTTTAAGTAAGCAGGATCAGTGTGAAAACTGTGTTTTTCAAGCTTTTAGGATTTTTAAAAGTATTCTGAAATGCCAAATGCATAGTAGGCATCAATTTAAATTAGCGTCGGACAAATCTCCAGAATTTCTGAAGTCAGATAGCTGAATGTTTAACATCTCTAGGTCTTGAAGCAACTTGAATTACTCAGAATTCAACCTGAATTCAAATAAAAGAATTTAACAATAGTTTTGGAATGAGCTTCTTGTATTTATTCTAATATTGATTAGATTTTTTCCCTAATAAAATTACATTGCTTTCTTTTGTCTTTTCTGTGTTGTCTAAAGCGACATAGAACATTCAGAATATATATATATATATAAAGTTGGGGAATATATTTGAACTTCTAACATCATGAAGCTAGAATTCTCAAATTTTCGAAGTGTTGGGTTTTTTGGTCTATTTCTAGACAGTCTTTATCGTGCTGTTTCAGACTTCCACATTCCATTTAATATTAAATGATTAAAAGAACTGAAACCTATCAATATTTTAAAAATGCTCTTCAATTCAGTCAGAGTTCACTCAGAATCACTTTAAACAGAACCTTATTTTAACAGGAAAATTAAAAAATAAACACTACAAAACAGCCTTATTCCCAAATTTTACTGCAGAAATAAGTAAGAGTCTGGGTTTAGCTGTGAAGTCTGAATTAAGTAAACCTTTGTTTTGGAACGTTTTGATCAGATTAATATTAATTTGTAATAGTATCTTAGCAACAAATCTGAATAGGGCTTTTAAATCAGTGACATCATATAGGATCCATTTGGAGGCATCTGGCTTTTATCTCTTGAGTATTTCCACGGTTCCTGGCATGTGCAAACTGCTGGGAACAGTCTTCTTCTGCAGTTGTTTTGAAATATATTATTTCACACAAAGCTGAGGTATCAAGTCAAGCCAAATTTGATTGATCTTTAGTAGTGTTTTGTGGGTTTTTTTGTTTGTTTGCTTGCTTACTTGTTTTTTAACATAATGATTTAGAATCCAGTTCTTCTCCCTCTGGTGTTGCTGGGCAGCACTGATGCACATTTATTTGCTGAGATCAATGGAACAATTTATGTAAGTGCAGTTGATGGTTTCTAGCATCATCACAGTGCTGTTGTTTGTATGAAACAGCCCTGCTCTGGGTATAGGACTATAAAAGCTTTGGGGACTGCAAGCAGCCTGGAGACAACAGGAAGATTAGTGTTTTTCCTGGAAATAGCGTTGCCAAATGCGAGGGTTCAAGCTTGGCATGCTGAATTGCTGGAGCTGTCCAAGTGCTTAGGACATGCCTAGCGTCCCTGCCGTGCACTTGCATGGATCTGTCCTTTCCTTTCTCCATTTTGTACAGTCCGAGCCTCCTCCTTTTCCTTCCTGACTGCCGTACCTATATCATTTCAGCAGGAACTGAAGCAACCGCAGATCTTAACCAGCTTGCCAGTACCCCCGTTGCCTTCTGCTGCAGCTTTTCTTTCCCTGTTTCTGGCATGGGCTTCCCTGCCTGTTCCCATCCTCCAGGGGATGTAAACCCAGCATTCGGGTTGATGATGCCCCATACCAACACGGAGCATCGCGCCAGGTTCCCATCGCCTTGTGCAGGGGACATCTATCCTGGCATGAAAGGGACCTG
>JAUBNY010000185.1:548360-593420 GCA_032275445.1 Crypturellus soui
GGAATTTGGGCCTCTCAGGCTAAAATCGAAACATTAGGACAACAGCTTTTTCTGTATAAAAGCAGCAACCAACATTATATTACAGAATTAAGAACATCTTTACAAAACAGTGCATGAGTAAGTGCATCATTTCAAAGCAGCATAAAAAATATTTCTTCAGATGTCATCTTTCTATGCCTTGAGAGGCTTGAGAGACTTGAGTAATACTATGTGATATGGGCATACTTACATGCATGTAAGGACAGACTACATTGTACAATAACACTATATCAGTCATTATAATGGATTTTGTTAAAGTATGTCCCTGAAAAAATATTTGTGTTTAAGTGAAATTCAATTTAAAATTCCTACTATAATAAAAGTTCATGTTTTTAGGTACATGCCATAAAGCTTTCTCTTAGTATACAAGTGATATAAGAAATGTTTGTTTTGCAGATTCAAGAATCTGTGAATTAATAAAAAATTAGATCTTTGAAAGGACCAGGTAAAGTGCCAATATCAGCACATCACCACAATATTTTAGAGTTAAAAGCTAAAAGCAAGATTTCCAATGAAATTCACCCATGTGGAATAGATATTGAAAGATTATAATGTGCATCAAAACAAAATAATTGGCTGAAGTACTTTCATAAGCATCAATAGAGAATAATTGCATAGAAAACTAATGTAAAATTGCTAAGTATCTGTTTTTATAACTGAACTGTTTAAAAAGGTTGAATGCTTAGAAGTTCAGTTGTAAAGCTTTACATAAGGAATGAAGACAGAGTGAAATTGCATACAAATTCCTTAGGTTTGTGCAGCTTGTGCTCTGTCCTGCTTTGTAGAATTTTGAAACCTATATTAATTATTACGTAGATGCTCATGGAAAACTTTAAGAAATAAAGAATGAAATATAAGGTAATATCTGGAGAAGGAATGAGATTTTGTACCAGAGTCTGTCACAGATAAGGACACAGGACTAGGACACAGACCTAGTGCCCAGGGGAGCTCTACTTTCCATTCATTCCTCTACTGTGATAGACCATAATACTGTGTGACATTTAGATCTAATTAATAACTTAATGAATATAATAATTAATTAATTAATAATTTCATTAATTAATAAATGAATTTAGATGTTATAACACCTTATGATGTGAAGAAATAAAATTTTTCCAATCCCATGCATAATTAGAGTGCTCAGATTAAGTGACTCTATATAGTAAGTGAACATCAGAATGTTTGTGAAGCAGCATCTTATAAAAGAAGTTATATATTCTCATACAGAGAATCATTAACTCTTTAGCTAATGCGTATTTGGATGCCTGCCCTGAGAGGCACATGGAGGCATAAATGTGCACACAAATTGTGTATGGAAGCACAAAAATTGGCAACCATCTTGAAAAGGCAGAATTTTAGATTTCAGTGCTGCTCCTGGGATCTCCCTCTAGCAGGTCATTTAACCAAACCAAGTGACTTGTGAAATTTCCTGGGGGGAAAGGCTCCGCTATCTCTGTAATCCATGTTTCGCTGTCCTGCAGAATTTTTTTGCATAATCACTGTGAACTTTATGAAGCACATGCAAAAACATGTACATTTCTTGAATGTCTGCTGGTTCCTTATCTTTGTGTCTTTTACTGTGATGTTGTAGAGCTTGGATCATATGGAAACCTAAAATATTATGACACAATGACTGAAGAAGGTAAGAAATATTTTAGAATTGTTTGTATGAGCTTTCTGTAAAGTCCTTCTTTAAGCGCCTTTTATGTGTTTCCTTTTTCTTTTATTTTCCTTTGTACCATTTTTCCTTTTTTCATTTCAAATAATTCTTTTTTGCATGTTTTCATTGTCAATGTAATCAGTTGTCGCTCTCTTTTCAGGTTACTGCCATTAGCTTTTCAGTTTTGCTTCTTTCAGATAAGGAAATGTGCTTATTAAAGAAGGACATACCTGCAAATCTGTACTCACAAATTATACTGAACTGTATAATAGAATTTACAGTACCTTATTTTATGTCATGTTTTATAGTGTATTTAAGAAGATTAGATCATTTATGGATGTTCAAATGACTCAGTTTGAGAACATTTATTAAATTACCTCAGTTTTTTGTATTATTCAAAAGTAATGCATAAACTTCTTCAAAAAAAAATAGGCTTCACTATTTCTAGGATGTTAATTGTACGCTTAATTGCAATACAAAAAAAATATATAAAATCCTGATTCTGCAGTACAAGTGGGAAGTAATTAGGGCCTGAATCAGTGCTCAGTGAAATCTCAGGGAATTTTTCAGCTGAGTCAAAAGCACTGCTGTTTATAATGCTAATTCGGGAAAGTAGTTAAGCGTACGCTTAATTTCCTCCATGTGCTTCAATCAACATTTGTGCAATTGGGAAGTTTTCCTCAACCGAGACCTGACTGTGGGTAGGTCAAGGCCTCTTGTGCCTCTCTGTGATTACAGTCCCGGGCAGAGGGTTTCATGTGTGTTCAGCTTCGCAGTGAGCGGCTTGCTGGAAGATGGAGATAAACGCTAGGCCGGTAGAAAAGTTAACCATAAGTTTAATCATGGAAATATGAGATGAATGACTCTAGCCTGTTTTTTTTTTTTTTTTTTTTAAAAAAAAAAGCTATTTTCTTGCTGTTTTCTAGTTCAGACTAACCCTAATTTTAAAATATTCTTGATTATGTGATTGCACCTGGCCATTTCTCCAGGAAAAGTGTTAGGTTCTGACTATATCCCGTTTCCTTCATTTGCTGTTGACAGTGATATATAAGCACACTGTTCTGAGCCCTGCTTTCACAGGCAGTTTCTGGCACCCTCGTGCCCAGTATTGCCAGATGCGGATCTCTTCCAGAGGAAGGTGCGAGCTCCACTTTGTATGGAGAGTTGTCCAGCTGGGAAATTCACTGACTTACAAGGATGGTGTGAAATAATAGATGCTTTCAAGGGGACTTTACTGAAGATATTGACGTTTAGGATGTTTAAGTATTTCTCTCAAGCACTGGAAATGAGTTGTTAATCAAGGTCCCTCAGACAGAGTTACCACAGCTGAAGTTTGTGTGATATATCTTGTCTCACTATTTATCACTATCAAGTTACAAATGTCCTTTCTCATTGTAGCCTCAGAACTGGGTACAGTGTGCTTTTCCTTTTTCTTTTTCCTTTTTCTGAAGTACTAAATCTACCATCACTACGTTATTAGATTTCTAAGTTGCGTAATTACCCTAGAGGTAGTTAAATATAGTTATTTGTGGGAAAATATCCATACATACCTACTGTATATATCAATATAACTGCTATATATTATTACCATGCCTATGCTGACTATAATTCTATAAATATTTAATGTCACCTTAGAGAGCACCCTTCATGAATAAATAATCCAAGATCTACTGCACATTTTCTTCCAGTAGCAAAAACAAGGAAGGAAGCATTTTTTTGTCTTTAGGAGTATTAACACTGACAGGAATTTATGGTATGGATTAACTTCCCAAATACAGCTGTTGTCGTTCATTTTTATCATTTTTATATGTCTTCAAAGAGCAAATATTAAAGAGTGTATCCCAGAAGCTGAACTTAGATCAAAGCATGCTATATTTTGAGCTTTCCATTTAGATATGCAAAAAGTAATCCCCATCAATCTGCATCACACTTCCTTTCCTTATCCTTTTTTTCCTTTATTTTCCTTTTTTAAACTGAGCTTTCTATACATTTTTATACCTAAAGTTATGTATAGAAAAAATGTAAACCCAATTAAAAATCTGTGCATTTTATTTTTCTAGTAGAGCACATGCTTGTGTCAGGGTCCTCAAGCCCTGAGTGAAATGGGATGATAAATCTTTTAAATCCTCTGATGAAGACATACAAGACACATCAATTTTTGATGTAACATAAGAAGAAGCAGAGGCAAAAATGACAATACCAATATAGCAAATCATTCAGAAGGCTGTTATGTTCCAGGTCTTAGCAACTGAACTCTGCTGTTTTGTTAGCTCCTGTTTGATCTGAAAATTACTTTAGATTAATTGTCGTTTGAACAGGCCCTGCTTAGGGAAGACATGTGATGGGAACCAGATGGGTACATGAAAAATCTGCATGCACGTGCAGGTTCGTGTATGCATGTGACACTTCGGAGACTTTTCATGCTAAAAAAATGAAGGAAACTGAAGGAGTATAAGAAGATTTATGGAACTGATCAGTTGTGATCCAACAGTTTTATTCCCTAGCTGGCCATCAGCAGGCCAGGCAGGCACAGGTTAGGTTGCCAGACAGCCTTAGATTTGACACCTTGTGACTCATGAGAGCTTGGCAGCATTGCTAGTGGTGTGCGGATGTAGCAACTTGCATTTAGCTAGAGGCTGAAAATCAGACAAATGGTACAGTCTTGATTTTTTTTTTTATTTCCCAAAATATTTTTCCCTAAAATCAAAGGCATCTGAGCCAGAGAATCTGAGTCTGTAATCTGCTTTATAGTGAAAGGACTTTTACTATAACCTCCGTCAGGAATTGAACTCAGAGAGATGCCAGCTGGAGTTACTCATGCAGATCAGGGCATGTGTACATTATGCAAAGCTGAATTGTTTTCCTATGTTAAAATATAGCCAATACAGCTTTAAGCTACCTTTATTTTCTTAGGAATTTTCTAAAAACATTTATCCTATTTGGGGTGTGTGGAGTCAAGAATTTTCAGACCTGGGCTGTCATGCAAATGAGATTGATGTATGCATAATAATGTAAGATGCATACATCAAAAAATGCAGATGATGTAAAAACTACTTTAGGCAGTCAAAGTCGTAGTACATAGGACTGCTAAAGACAAAATTTTTGCTAGAAAGAAGTGCAATTTGCAGTGCAAACCTTCTGCTAGAAGGAAGCGCAGGTACATGAAATTCCTGTGGTTTATCATAGTAATCCCAGCTGAAGAGTGGAGAAGGTCTGTGCCTAAAAATAAATCTCTGGGGCTTTCTATTAAATATGAGTGATTTAGGAACATCCCATTATGGTCTTATTCCCTGAAGGGTTCATGCATCCCTGGACTTGTCCTTGGCCAAGCAAGTTTTAATTAGCTTTGTTCTCTATCCTAAAGAGGAAAAGGGAAGGAAGAGGCTTCACCTCTGGTTGTATGTCACTGCCCTCATGCAGGCTACCAGTAGCGTTCACCTGCAATGGTCCTTCTGTTTTAGGCTTTCCGTAGCCGATTTTTGTCTTTTAATCATTTCTTTCACTTCTTGTTCACCTGTATTGAGCGAATCAAATGGAAATGAATTAAGACTATGTGAGGTAAACGATGCACTCTCTGAAAGAAAAATGAAGAAAAATAGTCTTTTCATTGTGAATGATCAGTTTAATTTCCTTGATTATCCTTGAATGTCCATGATTTTTAACTGTGGAGCAGTCCCTTGAGGGAACTGGTGGATGTGTATCTTCAGTGCTAAAGTAGGAAAGGTAGGAAACTCCTCCTGAAGAACGGAGGGAGGCCCTTGACAATGTGATAACAGTTGAGGAAATTTTAAATTTATATAAAGTACACTTAATAGAGACACTTCATTTTCAGTTCAATAATAGCTCTAACTTCCCTAAACAGGACTAAACAATTCCAAACAAAACAAGACTATCCCTATAAAACTCTGCATTATTCTGATTAAACTGTTTTAAAAATGAACCTTGAATTAAAAACCTGGAGAAGGCGAAGGTGTCAATGTTTCTACAGATAACATATCAGAAGGGTCTCACGTTCTTCATTTTCTTTGCTTCCAAAAATAATGTTTGTATTTGTGACATCATAAGCCAAATCCTAAAGTGTGTGAAGCGAAGTTGTACTCTGAAGCTTACCACCAGTATCTATGAGCAAGGGGTATGAAGAGTATGCAGGCACCTTTGAAAATCTACACATGCTTCTTGATAAGCTCTTTTTTCTCCCTAAATTTTCGTCAAATGGAGTTAGAAATTGGCTTGTTTTCGTCCTTTCTTGGGCACATCTTGTAACCTGAATACTTCTCTTTCTCTCCTTTTTTCTTTTTTTTTTAGCTGTTTTTCTCTTTGTTTTCTAACTGAAATCTCTGGCATTGATGCCTGCCCTGAAATAAGGAGGTGGCTTTCGTTTTATCATTGTGTTCAACTCTGCAGTGCTCTTCTGCAGGCAATGTTACTTAAAGCATTATATACCAAAAACTTAACTAAATGCTAACTATTGTTTCTGAGTGTGATTTGTTTATGGTAAGACGGAGGTTGTTGAAAGGGCAGTGCTTATTTATGGAATTATTGTGTTATTTTTATACTTCTGTGGTGATTTGTTGACAAATTTATTCCACTTCCCAATAGATGCTATGTGCTAGTCCCATTACACAGCCGAATGTAGCTTCTGTGCATATGAAACTGTTGGTACAGCGTTTTGAAGGAATTTCTGGTAATGGTACTGTTTCCAAAAAGCTCCCTCTTGTGAGAGGGGTAAGAGGATTTGTTTCTTGATTCATTCTTGCATGTGTTGTATTTCAACCTGGAAGCAGTGACTCTGCGTTATCCATCTCACCAAGTTCATTCGTGACTTCTGTTTCCCACCATTAATCAATTATTCGATTTCACTGAAATATTTTTGGCCTTAAGCCTGCACTCTTTTTGCAGCAAGGACAGCACCAGTTGGACAGCTTTCCGTGATTTTTTTCTCTTTTTTTTTTTTTTTTTTTTTGAACTGGAGATGAAGAATTAAAACAAGGAAGAGCCATGTCTGGTATTCATGCTTTTAATTAGAAGTGTACTGTGCTGTAGTTATCCAATTATATTTTAGGAAAGAGGAGGAACTATGGCAATGAGAACAGAAGTAGAAGACAATGCATACAACACCTTCCTACAAAACAAAACTGTCATAACCTATCCAGAGAGTTGTAATGTAAGAAAACTAACTTAGAGGAAGGACTGTGTTAATTTCACTTAATGTTTGCCATCTTTGACATTGTCTACTTTAAATATGCAATTCGGACTTAATAAGAGTGACAGAACCTCAGGCTTCTTTCTTAGGACGAGACAGCTTTTCCCAGAAAGAGTCTAACTGATGAGTTGTGAGTAGATCTCTGTTTTCTTCAAGGATAAGGTGACTTATATACTCGGACCTCAGCCATCTGGCAAGTTGAGAAACTTTTATGAAAATCGTTTGTTATGACAATTTCTTCTTGTCCTTCTGAAGTCACAGGGACACAGCTGAGTACAAATTGACAAAGTAACCAAAATCAGTGTGACCGGATTTATGGATTCCTCTGAAATTCTGTGTTACTGTGCTCCTCATTTAGACCTGAACCTGTGCTGTTATCTTTACTCGTCTTCTGTTTAGGCTGAAATTCTACACCAGCACTTTCATAGGTGGAACTTCAGTGACTTCTTCAGACGAAAAAAGACTTTTTTTTCTGTTATTTTCATTTCTTGTTCAATTATTTACTGATTTGTCAGAATAGAAAAAAAAATTTATACTATTTCCATTAGAAAGAAAATAGTAACTATGTTTCAGAGTATATAAGTAGTTAAGTATATATCAGGACATGAGAGGAAAGTGTTTAATAACATGTTTGCTGCTTGGGAAGGGATGGAAATGGATTAGCGGCACTGATTTATGCAGCCTAAGCTATCATCGGGAAAGCTCACCTCTCAGAATGTCTGCATTTATATAATGGTAATCCTTTCTTTTAGGAAAGTTCAAGGAGAGGGCCTCAATTCTTCACAAGATTGCCAAAAAGAAGTGCCAGGTGGAGGACGGCGAGAGGCGGAACGGACCTGCTAATCACGGTGAGCACCGCGGTGCGCACCCACCACGAGTCCCTCGGGGCTCATTCACGCTCCTGCTTTCCCTGAAAACCCTTAGAGCCACATTTCCCCCTCCACTTTATTTGAGATAAGCTAGTCATAACTATTCTATTTACCTATAGGAAAAAGCATAAAACACAGGGAGAGGGCTGGGCTGATTAAGACCTTGTAATGACTCTCTGCAGGGAAAACGCAGGAATGAAGTGCTGATTTTGACATGAGAGAAATAGGCAAAGTTTGAAAACTCAGTGAGTTTACTGAGCTTTGCAAGGCTGGCGCAGGGGCTGGCTGTGCTGTTTTATTTTCTCATAATTGGATGTGCTGAACAAAACCTGGTTTGCCTCAGCAGTTCTGCACGTCTGTAGCATCCCCAGGGGCAAAACGAATAGCTCTGGCAGCCATAGCACTACCAGCTTGTTTTTTGTTTTTTTTTTGTTTGTTTGTTTTTTGTTTGTTTGTTTTTTGTTTTTAGCCTGTCCACACATGTAATGAAATCTGCCACATATGCAGTTTGCACTGTTTTATAAATTGCAAAGCAGGTTTCATCACTTTGTAGTTGATGGAGCCCTGAGAATTTCCTGGTGGAGAATTCAACCCCCTTAGAAATTTTTGTGCAGGCACTTGCTGTAAATTATAGATGAATCTCTGTAGTTCCTAGGGTCAAGAAACACTGCTCTAGCAATCTACACATTCCAGGTGAAAGCATTCTTACCACAATAATAAAAAAGAGCCTGCACATTTAGGATTGATATGTGCATCTGCGAGTCGCAGAGAATCAATCAGGCCTGCATATGCTTCTCTAGTACAAAATCAGCTTACTGTGTTTTCCCATTTAGGATAGGAATTTATCTTTTAGTTCAGAAGTTCATACATTAAAAAGAAATCCCTACCATGAACCCTCTTTTCTCTACCGCTGCATGTTCTCTGCATTAGAAAACCAGATGCAAGTGTGCCTGATAAAAGCTGAGTTGTTTTATCAGTTGATACTTTCTCTGACCTTGTACTATATTTAGATACAGTTTGCCTGCAGAGTCAAGCAATTGGATCGGATGCTCTGTTAATACACCATAATGCTGCATGTGGGGTTATGAGACAGCCCAAATGCACTGAAATAATTACAGGCAGTCTGGCACTCCACTCAGATTTTTAATTAAGAGTGGTCTCAGGGTAGCAGTAATGCAACCACATAGCTGTATTTACCTCTGTGTGCAAGGAACATCGAACCCGATTTAGACAGCGCTTTATAACCTTATATTGTCCAAGGGATTTTTGGCCATTGACATTTTTATCTAGTACATACAATAATTATTTAGAGATTTCAGAGATAGTCAAGGTAAGAATAAGTTTGAAGAAACCTAGATTCAGAACCCTCTAATCTGTGTAAAAGTTTTGCATGAAGTCTGTAAGACTGTGTTATGAAGGTATTGGATCATCCTTTTATTCTTTTCCCACATATTTTTAGAAAAAGAAAGAATACAAATGCTGTTAGGAAGTAACTTTACTGATCCAAACTGCATTCAAAATCTGCACTGGCCAAAAAGAAGCCAGAATTTCACTTTTTTTGTAAAGGATATATTGGTCCATTAACAAAATTTAATGACTTAGATATGACAAAAATTTCACTAAAGAATTGGTTGTATAATATGTTGTTCTGTCATTTTCTTTTTCCTGTTTATGGATGATGACACAGAAAAAAGTGCAAAAGTGGAAGTTGCAGTAACACCACCAAGCGATTCAGGACCAGTGCAGAACGGGATCGCTCATAATGTGGAAGAAGAGGTTAATGTCTTTTTTACTCTTTTTAATTTTAATTTTCATAGGCATATTCTGAGAATATGTTTCTGCTTTTCACTGAAAGTACACATCCTAATAGCAAGGAACTGTTGTTATGAACTGGCTATAATATGTTTAATCTTCATTCACAGCAAAACCCTAGTATTGCTACCTAAATTTTTTTTCTTCATGCCCCCTGTGCCTTTCAGTGTAAAGTAAGTCTGGTAGTTTGGAATGGATTTTTTTTTTGAAATATTTTGCTGCTTATCAGATAAGAAGCTATATCCATAGCTCTTAATACAGCTAATGGCTATTGCTTATCTGCTTATTATAACATTGCGTAGAATTTGCTCTCTTAACATCTTACAGCAGGTCATAGCTAAAAGTAGTTACAAAGAAACTATACAGGAACTCCTTGCTTCTGGTTTTGAAGCAAAACGTTGAGACAGCTAACAAATTAATCCTAATGAGATATACTACACTGATGTTTATTTGACTCTCATTTATAAGACTTAGACTCTGCCGAAGAAGACATTGAACACTTAAATGTGTTAACATACACCCTTAGCAGACAATCATCAGGTAATTGCATAACTGTGTTCGCCCCGTATCTTAGTAGGCGTGGTGGGGACGGCTTTACAGTTGGTCTTGATATTCGTAAGGGTCTGTTCCATCCCTAGCGATTCCATGATAATATGGTCTACTGAAATTGCTGTAGAGACGAGCTAACTTCTGTTCAGTGATAAATAAGATATAATTCTCAAGGGCAGTGGACCACGAAATTGGGTCCTCTCAATGCCTTTTTTAGGCATTCAAAAATTTAAGTCTTAAAAATCCTACTTAATTCCCAAGTAGGCAAATGAGTGGAAAAAATGCCAGTGAATTGACTTTGCTAAATTTGGGCACTCCTCTTATAGTTTTGAAGAGAGCAAACCTCACGGCCCCATGTAGGAAAACACTTGTTAAAGATAATCTTTGACACAGAAACTTTTATAATGGTTATGTAATGTATAGTGTTTGTGCAGCCAGCTTCTCGAGTCTTTTCCAAAAGCAGTAGGGACATGAGAGTTACTGCAGAAGCTTGGGCAGTGGCAGGAGCTTCCCTTTGCTGAAAGGCGGATGAGATATCTTGCTTTAGCATGCAACAAAATCATGAAATATAAAAAGCATTGGGTGTGTTTGCTTTTCATTTATTAGGATTGCCAGTCTAAATCAGAAACAATCTTGACTCGCTCACAATCTCAGCAATATCACTAGCTGAGTAAAATTCTTTGCCTCAGAGGTAGTGCAAGACATAGGAAAAAGTAAAAGTGGTATGCAACTAATGGTGTTTATTTATTTCTGTTGATCACTTCCTAAACACAATTATCCTTCACAAGGAATATAATTTTTCCTGGAACATATTTATAACAGGAGAGGTCATCCAGTTCTGTGCAGCTGTCTGCAAGACAGAGGAAAACGTAGTAGGATGTCTCTGGGAAGAGTTTATGTTTGCTTTACAAAGCTAGAAGTGGAAAAAATGACAAGATAATTATGGCCATTTGCCAGCTGGTGTACCAAATACGGACAGATATCTTTAGTTCTTCACTGCTTACAGACAGTTTTGATCTCGGAAATAGGGAAAAAGCAGTGAATCAAAACCAAGGTTCTAAAAGAGAAGGATAGTTTTTGACATCCTGAATAATCATATAGTTAAAATGAACCTCCTGTGAAAAAGAAGAACAAAGTAGAATGTTTAATTATATTATCTGCTAGTTGTCCAGGCTGACAAGCCACATAAAATATCTTTGTCAGACTAACAAAATATTTTTCTTAAGTAAACAAGATGAGTATAATCTGTTTAATAAAAATTTTCATCACTCTACTTTTACAGTACTTTAACACTGAGCTTTTTAAAGTAAACAAAAATCAATTTTCAGATCTGTCTATCTGGACTCTATTCTAGAGTCTGGCTTCACCGCTATAGTGAAATACATCCTTAAACATTTTTATTTTACTAGGACTGATATCAAGGTGATATCACGGTGGCATACCTTGGCATAACCCGTTAAGTCGTACACAGATTATTATGTGAGTCATACAAAAATTCAAATAGATCTGGAGGAAAGAAACTTCAGAGTAAAACTGATTTTGCCTCATAAGGTTTTTCTCCAAGGTTGTTAGTTGAAACAATGACCAAAAGCAATCATAAGCAATCATATCTCACAGACAGCAGTGGCCATATGCTATCTTTCTGCATCATAACGAAGGGTTTTTGAGTTTGTTCATAAATCTGCAAGGTCAAGCAACCTCATCATCCAAGACAATGGTTTTGATTTCAAACAACTGCAGGATAAGGACGTAATCTTTTTCCAGAATAAATTGCTCAGCAATGTCATCCCCCTTTCCCTTCCCCATTTCTGTTAGACATCTCAGATTTTCAGTGAGGCATGCTGGGGTACTTTTATGTTAAATTCAGCAAGCGTTAGGACATTCTGAAAATGTACTGTGCTGTGTCAGAGGTGGGATGCATTATTTACCCTTATCAGGGTGACAAAACAGCCTGAGCAGAGAGGTCTGCAGCTGATGCAGGAGTGATTCTGCAGTTCCAGCTCTGCCAATCCAAAAGAAAGGATTTTAGGTACATGCTGTCACTGTAACAGATAGCAATCCTCTAAAAGCATTTTGAGACAGACCATGCTGACTCCTTCCCTGGTGGCTTTTCTAATTTTGGCTTCTTTCAGTGATAACTGGACAGTTGCTGCTATCTCATGCTGTTTCAGTTATTGATATGCTGGAATCTGTTTTGCCATGTTTATATACCTATATCTATATGCACAGACACATATATATGTTGGGTCATATATATATATATATATGACCCAACTCATATATATATTATGAGTTGTAATAATAATTAGCTGCATTCTATGTATTTAGAAATAAAAGTAAATAAAAATAAATAGATCTCTTTACCACTTAGGACCTTACTTCCCTGTGAGGCGCTATTCATACTCTTATATGTACAGTGATCCCTCTTCAACATATGGCCTTGCTGTTTGTGCCTAGCCTCTTATATGCTTTTCTGAGCTGTGTCATCACCCTGAAACCAGCTGTGGACCACTTGAGATACATGGTCAAAGTTAATAAAACAGAACAGATGACAGAGAAGGGTAGGAGATGACGAACAAAGAGAGAGGCAGAGAGACAGAGACAATAAAAGGAGCAAAAATAAAGGTCAGGAGGGACAAAAGCAAGAAAAACAATATCCTCTCCTTCTCCCATTGACGTCCAAGGTAAATCTGTTTACTACATCCAAAGCTTGCACAGTCTGCGTGTTTCCAAAATATCCAATTGCTTCTTTAGCTGTTCATCCCCTTCAAGAAACAAGAAAGAAAAAAAAAAAGAAACAGATGAACTCAGCACTCTTCAGCTTTCTTCTCCTTTGTACTTTGACTTCATGGACACTACTAGGATTATTTCTGATATATTATAGTGTAAGCAACAACAGGATCAGACCAGAGCATTCACACAGCCTTTTCTTTGATGACAGCTAGAATTAGAGGAAGGGAAAATGGTCATTGCCCTCCTGAGACTTCTTTCTTGCTTTTCCAAACTTCGTGCAGAGCTCTCTAGGAAACAGCATGCTCTAAAAGACAATGGTACCAGTTCTATCCAGCAGCTTTGTTCAGGGAAGTAGTATGAAATCACTTGGGCTCAGTTTTATACTTGTATATGGGCAAAGAAATGTTTTATGACCCATAAATGCTGTTTAGCCTAATGCATTTCCTTCCTAGTGGGAGAGAGTTTAGTTTTAATACCTACACGTCCCAGTGATGTTCCTTTAGACTTGAAAAGACCAGAGGCACTGTCCATTTTGAGGAATCAAGCTGAAAATTTGTCTTTGGGAAAAATTGTCCTGAAAAACATGGGGTAGTGCATAGCTGTGCTCCCACAGCAAATCTTTCAGTATTTCTAAAATGTGTTTGCATTGAGTATCTAGAAGATGAGCATGGGGATCTAATTCTTTCCCCTCTACTGCGAACTCCTCTCCTTCACTATGAGCTTTGCATTTTTCCCTCCTGCAGAGGAGGCACAGTCATACCAGCCTGACAGCCTGCATCTCGTGAAGCCATGAGATGTCTGGCTTGGCAGATGAGAGGAGAGCTGTGGGTGTTGTTGATTTCAGCTTCAGGGCTTTGATGCTTTCTCCTTAACATCCTCATAGACAAGCTGTGCAGGCCAAATGAGTGGTCAGTCTGCAGTGGACTGAAAACTGTCTGAACAGCCGCCAAAGGAGGAGAGGTGT
Source organism: Crypturellus soui (assembly GCA_032275445.1). Taxonomy (NCBI): domain Eukaryota; kingdom Metazoa; phylum Chordata; class Aves; order Tinamiformes; family Tinamidae; genus Crypturellus; species Crypturellus soui. The sequence continues at coordinate 562,190 of JAUBNY010000185.1, forward strand.
GATCAGCCACCCGAGTTCCGGCTGGAGACCTGCCGCTGGCGGTGTTCCCTGGGACTGGCACCAGGGCTGTCTAACCTCCTCATGAATGACCTGCGTGATGGGACCGAATGCGATTTCATTAAGTTTACAGATGACACAAAACTGAGAGGAGTGGTTAAGACACCAGATGGTTGCCCTGCTGTTGAGAGGGTCCTTGACAAGCCGGAGAAATAGAGAGGAACTTCATAAAGGTCATCCGTGGGAAATGCCAAGCCTTGCTCCGGGGGGTTTAACCCCACGCACCAGGACAGACTGGGGACTGCCTGGCTGCAAAGCAGCTCTGCAGAGAGGCCTGGTGGGGCCTAGTGGATGCAGAGCGGAACAAGATCCAGCAACGTGTTCCTGTCGCCAAGAAGGACAACGTGGTGTGGGCTGCATTAGGCTGAGCGTTACAGGCTGAGGGAGTTGATCCCTCTGCTTTGCCAGGGAGACGAATCTGGAGTGATGGATCCAGTTCTAGGCTCCCAGTGCTAGAGAGATGTGGGGCTACTGGAACAAGTGCAGGCAAGAGCTGTGAAGATGATGGAAGGAGTGGCGCATTTCTTACCTGAGAAAAAGCTGACAGACTTTGATACAAGCATCTTAATAATGAGCCATAATTTCATAAATTAAGTGCTTTAAAAAATATGTATATCACAATCACTAAAGGAATAAATCCATTTTACTTACATAAAACCCTCAGCTTTAGAAGTATGATATTGAATGTACACCTCTTATGAAGGGAAGACTCAAGCTGAAATTGAAAGAAGAGAGAAAAATAACCACTTTTGTTTATTTTAATTTTGAGGTATTTATAAATTAAATTCCTATTTAAAAAAGAACATCACTCCAAATCCTTTTCTTTGTTCAGGGTTTTTGTTTTTTTCTTCACCTTAATACTTTTCCTGAGTCTTATTCCTCATCCTTTCATCCTTTTTTCACTTTCCAATACCTCAAGACAGAGTAAAGTAAAGGACACTGTCAATTAATGACTCTCACAAGAGTTCACGCAGGAGAATGAACTGCACTTTTTTATTGTTTTTTTCGTTTGTCTTTGCCAAACTTCACCATCCTTTTTGTTTTTTTTTTTTTTTCATGTTTTGCAGTCCCTTTATTCCATTCTTCTTCCTCCACTCTTATCCTCCAGAACCTCATCTCTCCATGTGCTTTTGCTCATCCAAGCCTTTGCTCAAGAGGATAAACTCTGTTCTGCTTCTGCTTGTAGGATTTTAAAAAGGCAATCCAAAAAATGCCCTCTGCAATCCATTTGCTTGTCCAAGACGGTTATATTCACCTATTCCCATTTCCGTGGAATCAGTAGCCGATCTCCCTCGCACTTTTGTAAAATCTGCATCAGCTCTGGGAAGGGCAGAGCGCTGCAATCTCCTTCCCGGTTCCTAACCACTGCCGCCAGGACCACGACTGCTTCCCAGCACAGTCTGTAAAACACTGAGCTCCAGCTGCAGCTGTAAGTTCCCTTCCCTCCAGATATTCAGTCTGCCTCTTGGGTTTTGTTCTGCTTTCTGAATACTTCCTTTTAACCTTTAGGAGGTCGTCCCAAACTAGAAAACGCGGTAATACGGTACTTTATATTTATAGACCAGTGCAGAGCACGTATGGCAAAACGAAAGAAGACTGAAAGGTCACAGACAATATCTCATTAAATGTTTTATGGGCTGCCCCACAGAGAAGTGATCTTTGGAAAAGTCCAGCCGCCTCTCGCCCTGCTGCCAGCCCCCGGACAGACCTTTGCCGGGGTTTAGTCATAATCTTTCTAACCTGTGGCTCTCCTAAAAATACCTTCCCGTCTGCAGATAGCACCTTCTCCCCCTCCCTCCCACACACAAGCACACACGTGCGCACGCGCTCGCCCGTTCCCTTGGAAACCCCTCTGGAAAATGTTTACGTGCCAACCCTGTTTGTTAGAGGGAACTTTTCCAGTCCTAAAACACGGCGTAGATGCAATAAGAAAATGCCACTGCTGCTTTATTCTTCCTGTCGGATCTAAGTTACCCACCTGGCAGCTGTGGGGTAGAGCGTATTTCGCTTTGCCCACAGGAGAGCAGCCAGAGCACTGTGCATTTCAGGACAGACATCACCCCCTGCCCAGGAGTACTTGTTCCCCCCTGCACCAAACTGACATGATTTGAACCTAAGTGGTGTTGTGTTCCCTGTCGTGGGCTGTGATTCTTGGAATATATTAAACATTTATATTTTGCAGAGCGGGGGTGAGGAGTTGACAGCAGCTTTTGTTGCAAGGCACTGATATATTCCAGCATGTTTGGCGTTTGTTTGGTCATTAAAAAGATGTTTTCCAGTGCCTGAAACTCTTTTAAGTTGCCACACGCAACCTTAAATGAATGCCTGTCTCTGGTTTGCCAGTATAGCTCTTTGTAACTTAATGAGATTGCACTAATGTCAAAAGGGCTTGATTTGTACTTTTCAAAGGCTACTGAATTGCCTTTCCTGCATTTTCTCTGTGGTGAGCTACTTTGACTTACTTGAAGATCATAATGGTCAGCTGCATCTGCATACGGCCTTAGCTGTTGTTTCCACTGATGGGCTAAGTGTAATTTTGAACATTACATTATTTTCAGACTCTCCAAAGAGTACAACATGGGCAATCTGGGCAGGGAAAACTGCATGAAGGCTCAGGGAACTGTGTTGTCAGGCACTTCCAGGTACTGACAGTTATCACAGTATCTGGAGCAAAAGCCAACCCATGCCTTGATCATTCCCAAAGAGGGCAGAGGGGATTAGCACAAATTAGCTGCATTAAGGAGAATGACCTATATAAGCAAAATGCTTTCTGAAAGCAAAGACATTGAATTTTACTCCATTCTTGAATTTTACTCCAGAACTGTCAAGGAAAGACGTTGTTTGAGCTATTCAGATATTGGTCACTACCACTCCAACTTAGTACCTCATCTTCCTTCATTTGTTTTTCCAAATGAGCTGTAGCAGTCGCAGCAGTTGTCGATAAATGAGCAATTCAGGTCATGGAGAAGAAGCTTGAAGCCGTTCCAGAGTTACGGTAGCGCTCTAGTTGCCTCTATCCTCTGCCTTTCTGGTGGAATAAACTAATATGATATTTGCTGCTCTAAAGAAATAAATTCTCAACACTGAACAACAATACTTAAATTAGATAGGTACATCATATCTTTTGAGACATCGCATTTATTTCTTGATTCACTCACTGCGCAAGGTTGGCTTGTACTTTCACTGCTCACTTCCAAGAAAAAAAGAAGCTCGGCAGCCTTGTGCAGCATTATCAGGTAAAAACACTTTTATATCTAGGGCAATATCTATGTTTCAGCATGAGCAAACTGAACTGCAAAGAGTCTCTGTCTGCAGTTTCCCTTTCTAGGGAAGACCTGATGCTAATTCTGCGCTGATTAACCATACCGGAAGTCAGAACACACAAGACATGTACAAACATGAGGATTTTTCATTCAGTTCTTATTTATTGCAGTTATCTCATTTGGACTAGCAGAATTAGCCTAAAATACATATTTGCAATTCATAACCTATTGCTGTTAAAAGATATGGACCAGTTGGCAAATACTGACATATTATTTCAGGCAGGTTTCAAGTGACTCACTGGAGTTGTTTTCCTACTGCCAGCTAAAAAATGTAGAAGTACAGTAGGTTGGTGTTATGCTAGATAAACAACTGTTTTTTCTAAGATATTCTATTTTGAGTGTAATCGTCTAGGGAGACAGCTATTTTCTGCTGTTTGCCAAGAGCAGTGACTACATTGTGACTTTGGCAGATGGAGTATGCTATAAGGTGTTGTTTGTAAACAGAAGAGTTATTGATGGAATGTCACCATATGTTGCCATTGTTTATGTAATTTGAAAGACACAGTCTCTTCCTGTCTCTGGACAGATTTTCTTGGGGAATAGGGAGAAAAGGTCAGATTAATCACAAGTAAAACAATTTGAGTTGTTTTCCATGGGATTACAGAGAAGTATTAGATCTGCATGCTTGGCTGAAGAAATCATGAAAGATGGAAAGGGGGAAGATTTGATACCTTTTTCATTGTGTGGCATGCGTAACATACAAGAAGAAATGAAGTAGCAAGAATAGGATTAGGAGTATACATAGACTGGTTTAAAAGAAAATGTTAGGCGTGTGCTTGTTACAGACATGTAGGAGGGAATAAATAGCAAAACTATACCTTTAATCTTATCTCTTCAAAATAGGGAGTTGCATCTGTTCTGTTGTTATTTACAGATGTGCTTCTCCACCCTGGTAGAATGTGCAAGTGGCACATTTGCCTATTACAGAATTCATCTGATTGTCGTCACTGTTTTCTTACGCTACAGTAGCAAGTTCAGGGAAGACTATCCACATTATGTTTAGCACTGCAAAGTCGTATGTAACAGAAAGACAGTCCCAAGCATAAGTGGGAGGGTACAACAGTACAGAAGTGGAAACAGTCATGACAACTGATCAGAATTTCATGGAAAAATATCAGTGACTATTATAATCCTAACTTAATCACATTTTTTTATCCTCTCCCATCTGCCTCAGATCACTTTGTATTTACCAGTGTGCCCCACACAAACCTGGCATAGGAAAAGGCCTCCTGAAGTTCATATTGGTTAAAGGAAGTCTAGCTGATGCCAGTCATTTTTGGAATAAATAGTATTGTTTTTAGTGACAATTCAGGACACTTAGACATTTGTGGTATAAATAAAGTGTACTTTCATTGTGATATTCTGAACTATCTTTTCAGCCCCAGTCAGTAAAATGGACTTGCAGAATGTAGGAATGGCACGTGCAACATAATGTGCAACATAATGTAACCTGTGTTTTTGTGACAGCAATGTGTATTTAAGTATAAAGTAAACTCAGTGTAGATATTGCTGTATCATCAGAGCTCATGAGGTCAGTTAATGCAGCTTTCCAATATGTTCCTCTCCAGCATCTTTTGAGCTGGTTATTCTCAAGGGATTGAGTTGCACACAGGGAATCCACAAGTTGCACAAGGGACTGAGTTTTGGGGTAGGACTCACTGATCTGCTGATAGGGAGCTGATGCCACCTGAGCTGGCCCAGAGTACTGGAATGTGGCACAGTGATGGCAGAGAGATCATGAACTGGCAGAGCCCTGTTGTCTTCCGATCCAGCATTGGAATCCAAGTAGGATACCAGAAGGAACGTCCGGCACGTCCATGTGTAACTGAATATATGTCCCACTATCTTTCTCCTTTCTTAGCATAACATATTTAACATTGCGAGTATTGAGTTCAGTCAAAATTATACACAATAAAAACTGAAATCATACAGATTAAAAAATTAAAACTATAATTTCATTATTAATTATTGTAAACTGCAAGTACATATGTTCAGGATGCACACTGCAAACAGCTGAATTCACACAGTGCAAGCATCTCTGCCATAACTCTGTGCTCTGTCACTTTATGCCGCTCCTGATTAGTCCAGAACATGACACTCACATTTGCAACATTTAACTGCTGTAAAAATTCTTTCCTTTTGTTTCCTTCAACCTCAGCATCATGGTGAAATCTTTGAAGGCAAGATTTGCAAAAGTGTTGAACTGGTTTAGTTTTACTGATTTGGGAAACATTAGTACATGAAAACCAGATGCTGATTCTGATTTATGATATGAGAAACAAAGAGCTGGTCTGTAGCTTTTATAATGCATCCTGGAGATAAAGTAGCGAGGAAAATACTTTTCTCCCTACTGGATTTTAGCTGGAACGTGAGTTTTTTTATTTTGGAGGAGGTTCTCTGGGCAGAGAGATGAGGCAGAACAACTTGAAGCATGTTGAACAGAGTGACCAAGTTTCTCCAAGATGCATGTGCCAGATCTCCAAATATACTCTGTAATGCTGTTTGTCTGCTGACACTGGTTCCCCGTGTATTCATGATAGTCCAGCACCATTTGATAAAGACATGCAATCAGAATAAGGCCCAGGGTGTGTATACCAATAGAGTATTGCATGGACCAAATTAGATTTAAGGTAATTAGGTATTAATTTCTTTAAATTTTGCTGACTCATGCATAAACTCAGTCTCGTGTTGTAAAGTTTTGGTGTGATTAAAAATGGTCATTAATCATGGCTAATTTCTAAAGATGGTAATTCAGAAAATAGTCATTTAGAGCTGCTTATGAAACAGTCGTTTGCGGAGGCTCGTTCCTGCTGAGTCTGCTGCTCGAATTGCGCAGCAGCCACTCAGAGGAGTTACCTAGGCAACCCTCCGATTGCTCTTTTTGTGCTCAGGTATTACCTCCATCATCATGTTTCAAAGCTCAACATCCTGCTTGGTTTGATTTGCCTAACCCAACGCTGTCTACCAGAGCAGAAAGGGAACAGAGACAATTTCAGGAAAGTAACCGCGCGAACTCCTGCATCTGCACCTGAACGGTCCCCCAGAGAGGTGTCGATAGACTACAGAGAAGTGAGATACCTGCCTGCTTTGGTGAAGAGCTGAAAGCTAAAGGTAGCTCTTAAGCTGCTCAGGAGCTTCCTGAAGCACTGTAATTATAATGAATCATGTTTCTATGTGTGTTTTGAAAATCTTTTAATGATAGTGCCTATCGTGACCTCTTCAATTTACCGTCATCTTCTGATTGGGAGTTACACAAAGTGTAGAGATAACAAAATACAGTCTTCTGTTGACATCAGCACATAATCGTCAAAGCAGCTGCATCCTGTCAGTGTGTCAGGAGGAAAAATGAGTTTGTTTCCAGTCATTGGTGTAAGGTGATAAAGTTGTATAGTTGTATGACTGACAAGCCTGAGCTGAGAGTCAGTCTTTGCTTCTCTAGGGACTGATCAGCTCATAACATACCAACAGCTGAATAGTTCAGGAGTTCATCGTTCATTTTTCTGTTACTTTATGCTCTGGGGTAAGTTAGAACTGTGTGCAGTTTTGGACACATTGCCTGGCTGTGACGTACCGTGGCTAAATAAGCCAGAAAAAAGAAGCGTGATGTTAAAATGGTCTGAATCATGCTCCCTTCTGCAGCAGCCTCAAAGGGCTGCACCGCGCCAGCAGGCTGGGTGACAGAAAAGGCTAGGGAAGATGTATGTAGCAGCCAAAAGGCTTTCTGTCACTGGAAATGAGCGCCGTACGTCTGCTCTGTAGTGGACATAACACGTGAAGAGCATGCACGTGAAAGGATGTGAAGGATTAGTGTGAAGATCAGCTCTCAGCTGCACCAGTGAGGGAGGACTGTCTTCCCTTTAGCTTTAGCACCAAGCTGTTAAGAAGACTGCTGATTTGTGGCAGCTCTAAGCAAGACATATTCTGTCTGGATGTGAGAAAAACCATTTCCCCTCAACGACAGCCCAGCAGTGGAGCTGGGCCAGGCGGGCTGTGCCGTCTCCGTCCTTGGAGGTTTTCAGGCAGATTCTTACTGATTGGGCAAAGATCTGGGCAACCTGCTCTGCCCACGCAGCTGAGTGTGCTTTGGGCAGGAGGGATGGGGAACCTCCCGAAGTCCCTGGCGGCCTGGACTGCCTTGTGGTCCAATGAATGAGGGAAAAGTACATAAATGTGTTACATGTATAGGTATATATGCACACATATGTGGCCAGGCTTGATGCAGACCAGATTAGTTTTGGTTTTTGATCAGACTGCCAATGTCCATGATGGGGGGTCTGTAGGAGGGCACATCTGAGGCACCAGGTGAATGAGGAAGAAGGCTGATGCTGGTCTCACTGTGAGCACGGATGCCATCAGAGATGTCCTTGGCCAGCAGTGCTGCAGGGATACCCTGCGATTACAGTGGAATACAGTGGAATACAGTGGAGTCCTGAAGGGGCCCTAACCTTATTGATCCCCTTTAATACTTTGTTCACTGCTGTTTTTCTCACAGAATGAAGAAGAGGATGAGGACCAGCCTCTCAGCCTGGCCTGGCCTGACACCCCGCGCAAACAAATCACCTACCTGATTGTTTTACCCATTGTTTTCCCGCTGTGGGTTTCCCTCCCAGATGTCAGGAATCCTGTAAGTAGCCCTTGTTCTAACTGAGTGTCTTCTGCACGGCACGGGGGCTGGTGAATGCCAGAATCCAAGGAAGGGCCATGGTGGATTTAAGCATAAGTAGAACTACTTTTTTTTTTTAAGTTTCCTTTTGTGAAGAAGGTGTCACAATGGAATTACAGAGTAAATGTCAGTCTTCAAGTGGGTGCTTACGGGTAACAGGAAGATAACAGCTCTGTGATATGTTGCCATTTGTATTCACTCATATTTTATCGCACTTTGAAAAAGCTCTTAAAACTTTGTGTAGCTTTTACATCTATGTTTCTAGATGTCCACTAAGCATTACTTAAGCAATGAGGAAGTCTGCCCAACGGTAATATCATAAGGGGTAAAACTGGAAAGTCAAAGACTAGATTTTCTGTGTTTTAAAAATAATAGTATGCATTTTTATTAAAGCACGTATTCTACTAGCTCTCTAGAGCAATTCTCATTAAAGGGCAATTTTGTTTCAGGAAAGTGTGACTAAAATTGAGTAAAGGAGACTTCTATCTTCTATTTGTCATCCTTTAATTTTTATACTATGATAAGATCCAAAAGTTTTTCCAAGTGCAGACAACTTAATACAGATGACTTTTACTGTGATAAAGTGTCAAATCTTACTTCTTTTTTATTCACATATGCAAGCAATAATAGAATAATAGCTGGGGAGGCTAATGGAAAGTCAAAAAAAAAGTCAGTCACCGAAAGAATCCTTTAGAACAGCTTTAATCTCCTCCCTTTTGAATCAAAAATAGACTTAAACCTCCAGCAGGAGAAGGCTGTGCAATTTACAAGGTTATAAATCAATACCCTGATTTCTTTTTTTCTTCCTCATCACATTTTCCATCCCACAGAGTGAAAAACTGCAGTTCAGTGAAAGAAACAAGCTAAAATAAATGTTTTCATTTGTTTTTAGATAATGGTTTCTCTAAGGGTAGAAACTGACATTTTCTCCTCTTTTAAGTCTATTTTCTTCAAGCTTTCAAACAACACTGGTAAATATTTTTGTCTGGTAACACAAAAGAACATGCTACATGAATTCTAAGATTGTTTATTTCTGAATTTATGCCCTCATTTTGTTGTTGAAAGTCATCACTGCATTACTCTTCTTCATGACTTGTTCTAATATTATCAAGTACTGCTAAGAAATAAGTGTATGCAATATTTTGAATTTAAAAATTCTGATGCTAACATTAATAGCATTTGTGATGTTTTTTATTTCTTCCTCTTGAAGATTTATAAATATCCAATGTTCAATACTGTGTAGATGAGATTAGTTGGAATAATGGCTTGGGAAAGCCAGTGGGTCTGGTGAACTCGCATGCAACAGTCTAATGTGTGTGAATATTAACTCCAGGACTGTTCACAAGAAAACTAATGTGCAGACATCCTGGAATTAAAACATGTTACCATAACATAGGAGATAAGCATATTTGCATGTGTCAGATATGTCACTGGGCAGCCAGGTTTTAAAATTTCATTCACTGAAAGGAGTAGTAGCTTGTTATACAGAAATAAAAGTGAATTTCATACTGCGTGCAGCTTGTAATTACATGCGATAATAGCAGAAGAGGTAACAAGCTGTATGAATGTGACAAGCTGTTTACTTTGAACTTCACTGTCAAAGAATTAAGCAGATGGTTGCATCAGCCCTCGTGCCCAGCTGTCTAACTTTTCGAGGACGCTTCATTAGTGTGTTTGTTTCTGAAATGCTCTCACTTGTACTTGTGTGCGTCCCCCTTCCCTTGCTGGACTGCACAGCTCAGCATGTGCTTCAGGAAACAACTTTATGTTCCTTCGGTCTGTGAGGCAAAGTTAAAGCAAACCTCAAACAATATTTTAGTAGATTTTGGATGCAGACCTGATCATCAGGGGCCTGATCTACAAAAGGGATAATTTTAGTCAGAAATTCCGTATCTGCATGAGGATCCTCAAAATAGCATGTGGGCATATATAATGAAGCCTGTAGGCTAAATATTGACTTGGGAGACCATAAGGCGCTTTCCTTTCAGTCTCCTAGAGTCCTAAAGTGTATTTTATCTCAGCTTAATGAGGAAGCTTTGACACCATGGACACTTGCACATGGTATCAAACCATGTACACTTAAAACAAACTGCACTTAGCTCCAGAAAAGCCAGAAACACCAGCAAAATGATTTCATACACAAGAGATCTGGTTATGAAGTTGGTAAAAATCCTTGCACCCTTACTATACTCTGGTGTATAGATATAGATATTTGCATTAAACTACTGCAGATTATGCACTAGCTCCTCTACTGGTTCAATAGTTGACTTGTTTTAGCGTGTGCTTTATTGTCTCAGTTATAGCTCAATAATAAATTTATGTTTAGAAGTCCTTATAATATCAATCACGTTTCCAGAAGCAGGCGTGCGCTAGGGAAGTTTCATTGTTGGCCTTTCACTGAGACATTTGTAAAAATGATGGATATTTTCACTGTACCAATAGCTCACTTCACCAGTGGCTTTACAAGGGCCATAAATACAGCTGTCCGCCTCCAACAGCGAGAGCCATCGAAACGCTGATCGGGGGGCAGGGGTAGAAATCCCAGAGCATCTCCCTTGCCACAGCCACAGTGCGCTGCCTCCGCCTTCATGATTGGGGCCAAAAAACCCTCTCTCTGAGCCCGGTGCTGTTGTGGTTGGATCCCCATAGGACAGTGCTTGTTCCCATTAGGGACCAAGAGACACGGCTAAGGTGAACGTATGGAGACGCGCTGTTACCAAGGGGACGGGGACACGGTGTTCCCTCACAGATCTAGTTAGTGGCGCAGGGTTCTGAGTAATCAGATTTAGCCGCTGTCAAATATGGATGGAAAACCAGAGACAGCATGCAGATAAATTCATGCGTGAGACAAACGTATGATTCATTCAAGTTAAAGGTAAAGATGTCAGTAATGAGACTGGCTCAAATTTAGAGGATTACTTTAGAGGGTACTAAGAACTCATTATGTTGCAGTGTCAGGCAGTCAGGAAAAAATAAGAAATAAAAAGGACTTCACTTTTTCAACATACTTCTATCATGGTGATTGCTTATTTTAGTAAGTCCATTTTTTTTCAGACATTGGCAGGAATTCAGTGCAGGGATGCGCCAGGGTATATGTACTTAAGGTTACTGATGGACAGGATTAGTACCAATCCAACAGATATACAGTGAAGCTACAAAATTATTTTTCTTTTGTTAAATGGAAATAGGATATAAACGGCCTGATAGATGTTTTTCCCCCATTCTGTTACCATGACCACAACTGAACCAAGTGGCAGTAAACTGGAGTCTTTGTCTTGGCAAGGCAAAGATCACAGCTCTCAGAGAGGGCGGAGAGAAGCATTTCTGTCTGTCGTTTCTGACTAATTCTTCTAGGAAAATGCTGAGAACTAACAGCTCTGCATATTACGAAAAGCTTGGAAGCTATACTGAGATAAAACTCAAAAAAGTTGCTAGTAATTACGAAAGAAACATGATTACTATTACACTCTGGAAATATGATGCAACATCAGAAAATAATCAGTAGTCCCATTTTTGCTTTTTGAAAAATAATCATCTATATGCAAATTGTATAGCAGTATCTAAGGAGTTCATTCTTGATTTCACCTCCTGTAATAGGTACAAGCTTTACATTTTGCACTTTTTGAGCTTAAATGCTTTCTCTTTTAAAACAGATAATTAAACTGTTAAGTCTATTAAAGTACTCATAACCCTGAACTGCTTCTTATCAGTTAATTAAGCTGGAGGAGACTTGGCTGAGACAGTCTGGGTCTTACATGTGCTACAAAGTTACTGACTCATAATTCCCAGCCATCCAATTTTCCACATTCTGTGGACGTCTGACCTGGATAAGCAATATGCGATTATTTTACAAGAACCATTTGGTATTTATAATCCTGTACTCTTGTTGAGTTTTATTATTACTGGCCATAGCTGGGATTTGCATAATCTAATGTATGCTTATTTCTTGATCGCTGTAGAGCGATTATTCAAATTCCACTGCTATTATTTGTTCCCCCTATTTGGATTCGGAAACCAGCTGACAACAAGGTTATCACTTCATCTTCTCATTTCCCACATGACTTTCTTGCAAATCCCAGTATTTATAGAGAAGAAAAGCTTAAGGCAAAAGTTGAAAGACTTGGGTCCTAAGAAAGCTGAAAAAGAAATACTAGTTATTTGGTCAAAAAGAAAAAGAAAATTACTCCTTAGATTCATTTATTTCTTCTGGTCTTGGCTGTGCTCCCACCGATTTTAAATCACATAATTGTGCTCCTTCTCAGAGGAGAACTGCTCCCAGTGTAGAAAAAGTTTTGATTTTAAAATTAAATGTGAATCTGATCTAAGTTTAATAAGTTTGATAAGTTTAAACAGAAATACTGGAAACTCCTTAGCACATTTTCTGATATATCCGAAGTCCATGGTTTTGGGGGATGACGGATGCCCTATGTTTGCTTTGTGGGCAGCTGGGAAGCTGAGGTGGCTTGTGCTCTTCTAGAAATGCTGCTTCTGACAGTAATGGAGTTTAAATGACAAGACTTTTTCTGGTACCACAATAGCTATTCATACCTATATAGATGTTTTAGCCATCCCTTTGTGTAGGTGAACACGTACAGTTACCATTGCCAACTTTACCTTTCTCCCAGCAGTGATGGTCTGGCCTCATATATGTATATATATATATATATATATATGTATGTAGACATATATTATATTTCATAAAAGAAAAGCTGGCAGTGCAGCTCTGTAAATTCCCTGAACAAGAAGGCATCAACACAGCTCAGCCCAGCCGAATTGGCAGGGCTCAGGGAAAGGGGCATCTCCTCTCCAGCATTCCCTGCTTTCATTTCATACACTAACTTTAGACAGGGATTACTTGGTACAGTCCTGCAGTGATGGTTCCTTTCTTCAGCAGTTAATTTGATTTCTTTTTATTACACAGACCTAGCTAGCCAATAGGACATGGGGTTGATGAACAAGATTGAGAAGAACAAGTGACCAAAATAAGTCACTAATATGAATATAATCCATTCATTGGCTGCAAGAATACTATATATTCAAAACTTAATGTTGATATAGCAGACAATGAAAATTAAAATGAAGCTATTTTGACATGATACTGACTTTAAAATTAATGGAAGGGTCTGAAAATGTGGTTTTCCTTTTCCTTTGTTAACAAACTCTCTTCAAAATAAAGCATATCAAATGTATGTTTAGTTCTTTGCTAATTAAAAACATGAAAAACATTTTCCCAAGAATGACTAAATGCCTAGTAAAGTTTAAATGTATATTTTTTATGTTGGTGCTATGACAGCCTTTCTGCTACTGACTGTGAAAACTGATGCACAAAGAAATCTGTGCACAGACAAAGGATATGAAAATCACTCATAACAATTTGAAAACATTCTTTTTGCTTATGCATAAAGTCATTCATAAACTTTTTTGCAGCTAAATATATATGTAACATAAGAGAATGTAATATATATCACAACCCCAAACTTGCCATTCTCATTAGGAAGTGAATCTTCTCATAGACTTTGAATTTATAAGTGAAGCCAGTGGAAGAGCAAGGCATGGGTAAGCATGTATCAGTAGGAGCAGTAATTTTCAGAATTTCCTCATATTTATTTTTATCATCCGGTGATGATCATAGCAAATGATTAGAATAGGTGATCAGAATAAATGAGAGGTCACTTAAGGAGAGAATAAAAATACAGCGTATTGGCTTTTAACATAGTTCTTCACTCTTTCTTTCTGTTTCAGAAATCAAGAAAATTTTTTCCAATCACATTTTTTGGCTCAATCAGTTGGATTGGATTTTTTTCTTACTTAATGGTCTGGTGGGCACATCAGGTAAGTCAGTGTTGCACTGATACAAATTATAAGAGCTGCCTTGTGTTTTACCCTGCAAGATGTTGCTTAGAACCAGAGTCCATCCTCTGCCTCATGCTGAGCAGCGTTTTACCTTATGAATGAAGTAAACGACTACCTGGTACATGGAAAGTAGATCAGAGACTGCGGTTGCCCTCAGCATCTGCTAGGTCTTTCTGCTAACATCAGCGCCATAAACAGACACTTGTCGATACCTACTGGCCCTCTTTGACATTTTAGTTTCTTTCCTGAAACTCAGGGAACTAGTGAAAACAAGCAATTCTCCAATCATGTCTGTAGAGACTACACTTCCAAGCTAATCAGGAAGCTCAAGGATAATATCAGGCCAGAGATTTGCAGTAGAGAGTGTAAACCCTCTAGCAGAGGGGATCTGGAGTACCGAGTAGAGAGGAGAGTAGAGAGCAGAGAGTGTTTTCCTACCACAGGACTTGAACATGTATTTTTGCTGATTTTTGCTCCATCTCTTTCAGGTTGGAGAAACCATTGGTATTAGTGAGGAGATAATGGGATTGACTATTTTAGCTGCTGGCACATCTATTCCTGACCTAATTACCAGTGTTATCGTAGCACGCAAAGGTCTAGGGGACATGGCTGTGTCCAGCTCTGTTGGAAGTAACATCTTTGACATCACAGTGGGGTAAGTCCTACAGCAAGAAAATTGTGGATATTTTATTAAGAAGTTTTATGTTCATAACATGTTGACCTGGTCTTGCCAGGACACAATGTTTTATGCTATTATTTTTAAAGAAGAGGATGCTGCAAACATCATTCAATGTATTTTATTATTTCACATATTCAGAACTTAATAGATATTAACATGACAGGTTGTTACAAATTAATTTGTTGCATCATTCTTTGTTTCGTACATCACAGAACTGCCCATGCAAGCAAATTAAGCTTGAAAAGTAGTGTTCCAGGAATAACTTTTTGAAGTCTTTTATGCTCTGTCAGGCACTTTATTGCTGTTGTTCATTTATGTTTCCACTCACTGTGCCTATTTTAGAGCTTTTTTTATAATTGTAGATCAGAGAGCTATTCACTGCCTCTGCAGTGTCCAGCATGTTTGCTGTGAAAATAAACAGAATGTCATTGACTTGCATAGCTTTTATAAACTGTTGTTGGCGCATGATTTTTTAATATACCTGGAAAATCCCAAGTTACAAACAAGGTTTCTGTGAACACTGGGGCTCCTTTGTGTAGGTCTGACAATACGAAGCAACATAAGATTGTGCAGAAATGAGCTACTTATATTTTCTTGCATGCAGGAATCCTTTATTTCTGCTGCAGAACATAAAAGCTTCACAGCAGCACAACATTGATGTATTCAGTATTTCAAAAGTGTGCAGGAAATTTGCAGCCAAATTCTGTCCTAATGCCCACTTTCCTATCTTCAGCGCAGAATAGAAGCAAGGGGAGTTGTATGCATCACCTTAATTTCTCCATTCAGTTGTTATATCTCGCCATTGTACATCTAGAAGAGTAGATCCTGCATCGTGGTTTTAGCTGCTATAACGTGATCAGCAACACTGCTCATGCACAATAGGATCTCAGAGTTGGAGAGGATAGTAAATGGCCCTTTACTGCACTTGTTAGTTAACAGCAGTACTTTGGGACACAGCCGAGTAAGTGGGCAATTATTTTATATTAATCCAGAAGCATGAAATGTTTTTAATAACTTTTAGAAATAAAAATGAAAACATACGAAAACATTATTCACTCCCCAGTACATCAACTTAGAACATGTAGGATGAGTTGCAAACCATTTCCCTTTTGCAGTGCTTTCTTTTTTTCCTTAATATTTTTAGTCTTTCTGCCTAAGGAAACACATGCTGTCCCATAGCATAGTCTGCTAGACCTACTGTCTTTACACCAAAAGTGGCACAGCTCAGCTGTAGTTGTGGTTTAGTTAGCACTGCAGCTATAATAAATTATTCTGTCTTGAGCTGCTTATTCAGTTTGAATGATGTGAGCTGCTGACAGCACTTTTTATGCATTCCAAGCCTACTAAGCTCCAATCAGTAGCTTAAATATTTATTTCAACTTGACATCTTCCAGAGGGATGTTGCCTCATACAGTAGCATCAGAGCTGGGAAATGCAGCAACAGCAAGTATAAAAATAGAAATCATGCTGAAGTTCAATCAAAGTTTATATGTAAGCATGAATCAAGACACTTACAGGCTGAAGTTTTAGGGCAGCATCTTGTGGAGAGCTAGCTGTGTGCAGGAAGGCCCTGCCAGGCACCTTCTCCTGTCAGGCAAGCTCCTGGGAAGAGATTCTTCTGCGAATGCTGTGAATCCACAAGCTAATGAATGAGGAATTCCTGCTCACAGGCAGGAAACCAGGTGATTTCTGCCAGCCAAGGGAAACATCTGCCCATGGCAGCTGGTGGAGGAGCGATGGGGAGTGCCAATCCCGCTACTTCTCCAGAGAACTGCATGCAAAGTGACAAGTGAGATTTATGCATAATTTATGAAATTAGGAGAGTTTCATGCTTCACCCCATGCAGGAGGCTCATGGTTAAAAAGGCCAAAGCAGGCGGGAGAGGAGTGGCTGAGGAAATGTCAGTGATGAGAGAACACAGAGTGGCCTCCAGAGGTTAGGAAATTACACAGAAGGAGCATTTGGTTTCTCAGAATCCCCATATATCTGAGTAGCCCACCCTTCTCCTACACGGGGCTCATCTGTCATCAGCCCCCAGTCGGTGTGTGGGTGTCCGTGAAAGCCTGATGCTGAGATGGGAGGTCTCAAGTTAGAGCACAGTGTGTGATCTAACACACTGTGAGAGATGGGTTTCCTCCCAGCAGCAAATATCTTTGCAGCAAATATCTTTGCATTTTTGTCTCCCAGCAAATATCTTTGCATTTTGAAGTGCCTTCAGAACCATTCTAGTGCCCCTTTCTTCATCTCTACAATGTTTCCAATGTATTTTTTTCTGTTTCTTAACAGCCTTCCTCTTCCATGGCTCCTGTATGCTGTGATCAACAGCTTTGCCCCAGTGACGGTCAGCAGCAATGGTTTGTTCTGTGCAATCGTCCTGCTCTTCATCATGCTGCTCTTCGTCATCCTCTCCATCGCGTTCTGCAAGTGGAGGATGAATAAAATATTGGGCTTTCTTATGTTCGGGCTTTATTTTGTGTTCCTGGTTGTCAGCGTCCTCTTGGAGGACAAAGTGATACAGTGTCCTGTCTCCATTTAGTGGAAAGTGCCGTTTCTTGAGGAAAAAAAGTATACATATTCGAATACATATATATATATATATATAAAATGAAGCAGCAAAAACCCACAATGGAAAGCTTCTGTGGGAATAACCAGTGGATTTGTAAATCTCCTACCCCTCAGTTTCAAAAGGAAGAAAGAATGGATGAAATCCAAAGCAGAAGAATGATTGCTGCTGGACAGCAGAGTTACCCATGAAGGGCTGAGGTCCGCTGCAATGAGGTTTTCTCTGCTTGCGGCAAGACATCCTCCATGCTCCGTAACGGAGATGCTGTGCGTGCTTCGTAACAGTGAAAAAGCTACAGCATCTTCATTGCCTGTGGTCCCATCCACGAACCTCTCTTCCTCTGTAGTAGTATATACAGACACGCAGCGTAATCAGTGTTTAAGACTATAATCGTCTAAGGAGAATGCTAGCATCAGCTTTGGGGATGCAGTCCCTGCCCCCAACCCGCGGCGGGCAGGGATAATCTGATAATCTGCTGGCACTCTGAGTGGAAAGCGTTGACCAAGAGCAAGAGTCACAGAGAGGGAAGATCTTGCGCATCTCTTCATTTAAGTGGATTTACGTGATGTGACTTCAGCAAAGACAGGAAGTTCTTCAATATTTTGCTTCTTTGAGTCACAGGTCTCTTTTAATGGCAATTGGCAAGATGTAGAATGATGGTTTATTACATCTTGCAAAACTCTTCAGGTTCTAGAAGCTCCAGCTTTACTATTAATGGGGATATGAAGTCTGGCCGTTTTGCAACTGGTGCATATTTTCTTATGTATTCACACGTGAAGCCCAGACTGGGGATTTGCTGTCTTCTCTAGTATCAACCCAGCATGCAAAGAGATCATACAACTACTGCGTGGACTCACTGTTTTTTTTCTAATGCAGCAATACTACCAACAGTACCAATGTCTCTCTGATGCTGTTACCGTTAAGAATTTGCCTTTCCATGCCAGAAAAAGAAAAAAAAAAAAAGGCTAATTTGCTTATGCGTAGTATTTCATACAGAATATAGAGGTAGTTGTAATGTGGCAGCCTAATTGCTGAAGTGGATATATATTTTACAGGCTATCTTCTACCACTACTTGCAGTATAAGGACCTTCATAGCTATATATAGTCATCACTGGAGGAGATCTCCAGCCAAAGTGCAGAGCTGGGATAGTTCATGTTGGTTTGCGTAGATCTTGAAACTAGGTAGGGAAAAACTGACAGTTTGAATATAGTGGAGTCTCAGGAAGCCTGCGTGGAAAACTTTCAGTGTTGCTGGAAGCATGAATTCTAAAGCAGCCCTGAAAGGAGTGAAAATGCAATGTTCTCCTACCAGAAACCTGGGAGAAGGAGACTCAGAACAAAAATATCAGGAGAGAAAATAGAGAAGTGCTCACATTTTCTATGGTTTGGATGATTGCAAAAAAAAAAAAAAAAAAAAAGGAAAACTGGAATGGGTATTTCAAAATTATTTCAGATAATGGCTGTCTATTCGTTCAAGTCTTTGTGTGCAGTTAGAGTTCATGAAATTTCCGCATGTATGTGTGACCCTTTCTAGAGCTGTTCTGTATTTGTTATTGCTCTCACAATGGCAATGCTGTGCTCACAGCTGTGTAACAGAAGGCTCAGCACATTTTGCCTCGTCTGTTTTTCTGATGCTGTCACCATGCTTTCCTGCCTGTGTTTCATGCTTTTGCTTTTCATTCCGCCTCTTTGTCCTTTACTGTATTCCTATTATATGTGTTTATAGCTGTGTATAACAGTATCTGGTTAGAGTGTAAGGACTTGACAGAAAACAGCAGTAGCACAAACAGTAAGAAATACATATTTTAAATTACATCGATGTTAATATTATGAGATTACTATGAAAAAGTGAGATACTAATGAAGAGAAGCAAGAAAATTAGGAGTTACAATGTGTACTATTCATGCCATGTTCTAAGGTATTAAGTCCTAGGAACAGAAATACATTCAGAACCAAAATCCTAACGACACACTTGCAACATCCCTTGCTTTTTTAGTGTGAGCCTCTCTCATTGTGAGCAGAAATTTGTTTATGCGTTTTAGAACCTCCATTCTCCACAATCCCTGCCAATTTTAACTGTAGTGCTTTTCACCTCTTAAATGTTTGTTTCTATGGATGTACACGATGGAAAAATTGTACATACATGCCTGCAGTGCCCCCTGCTGAAAAGAATAGCAAATCTGCAAAAGAAAATGCATAAAAGCAAATCCTGAACTCAAACGAAATGTCCTTGGTATGATTCAACAGGTGTCTTGAAAACCAGAGCTGGCTCCGCAGTATAACCTGTCCCAGAGAAATCACCAAATCTTTCATAGCTCTGCTGACAGTGTTCGGATTGGAGGCAGGGTTAAGAAAAATAAACTTTCAGTTTTACCCAAGATGGGCTCTTTGCCCAAATGGGCTCAATAACGTAGGCTGACCTACGCCTGGTGCATGGGATATTTTGTGCGTGGTGCACCTCTAGGGTGGTGTGGTGGTGTGGTCCCGCTCGTTACACGGAGATGCCCAGATTCACTGCCCTGGCCTTCGGAAACAAGAAGCCAAGGAAGGGCAAGAGCCTGACCTTTGCTGCATGCATTGCTCCTCTTTTTGTTTTGTCTTCAACACTGATTTCATGGTCATCATGTGCACAGCACTTGTTAGGATACTTTGGCTTTGCACTTACAGCAGATTCACCCAGAGCCCAATTCTGACACTTCTTCAGTAGTGCAGCTTTGCTATTATTACCTCTAGGAAGTCAGTGGCTGTGCTCCTGGTGTTTCTCTTAGTTGCTAAGTGTTTCAGTGTTGGAGCATTTTTGAATACGATACACCTAGAAATCAAACCAAATTTCTGTTTTCCTCCTTCAGGTAAAGTTCTGAACGACTTCAATAGGAATATGGTCCTGCCAACAGCCTAAATTCTGCAGTAAGCTAGTTAATGTAGACGTCAGTGTATAATTAATATAGAAATAGGTGTCACAGATGAAAATCTGGCTCCTGTTCAGTGTTTTCAGGATAAACCAACAGACTGAGTGAGGTAAGAGCACAGTGTAAGATACCAGGTTAAGCACCACCACACCTGAACAGAACCAACACTGGGCATCACTTCTGGAAGGGATTTCCAGGAGCACCTAAGTAGGGTCATAGGTGAGATTACATAACCTGCTGTAAATGCTCCTGATGGAGAGCGCTGCCTCCATGGGAATTACAGGAGAGAACTGCCCCCACATTTGCAAAATATCATTAAAGTCCAACCAGTATTTGCTGTTTTACAAGAAAAAAAGACACACCTTCTGTAGAAGGCGCTATGATGGTATCTGCAGGGTAGGTGGTATCAAAGTGTTAAACAGTTTGACGCAAGGAAGATCCCTGAAAAGATGACATAGAAAAATCTTTTCAACCACAAAGTTCTGGGTAATTTAATTGCAGCTTTTTACTGAGAGCTAGTACCTTCCTGTAGCGCAGACAGGCTCTTAGTGCTTCTATCCCTGTGCTTACTTATTCAATTGATCTTGCTGTCTACATAAACCTGAGAAGCATAAAGCACAGTAGGTGACACAGAAACTTTCTAAATGTCATCTCACGTTTATAAGGGCAATGAACCCATCCTGTAATTTTCCACACATCTACTCTCTAGTATTTTATGGTCATTGTCATTCATGGTACTGTTGTGTGCGCATAAGAAAGTCCATAAAAGTAGGTCAAACGTGATTTATCCAAGTACTGTAAAAAAGATACTGAGAAATATTGTTAAAGTTTGGGCATTTTTTCAAGGGATTATTCCTCCATTTGTCATTTATGCCAATACAATATTTCAAGAAATAGGGGATATACAATTTCTTTATGATTCTCTTTTCAACAGTAATTCCTTAAAATAGCATCCTATGGTCCATACTACATATGCTCTGAACCAAACATGAGCCTGTATCGAATTGATGTATTTAGTCTGTAACAATGAAATAATCCCTTTTCCAAGGGATTCGGCCCACCGAATCTGGAAGATTTCTGCCTCTGGCTTTGACGCCCTCCAGATTTTTATTCCGCCATACAGCAGTTCTTAAAAGCACTCACGTAACGAACATAATTGTCCCGAGAGCTGCGTACGAGGAGAGTAATTGCTTGCACTCGTATTCTTGGAAACCGCTTTACCTCTTACAAACAACGGTGACTCAGCAAACGGAGGGGGACGCGCGGTCCGTTCCTCCTCCGAGGGGCTGGCTCTGGTTTTCCTGCTTTCCCGCGGAGGGCTGTGGCGAGGGCAGGCGGCTGCGAGCACGGATACAGAGGGGCTCTGCGGCCCGCGGCAGGAGGCCCACGAACAAGCCGTACATTCGTGTAGGTTCGTTGCGACTTCACCCCCTCCCTCACCTAACAGGAAACCGGTCCAAGCTGAAAGGAATTTGTATCTTTTAAAATATCTTGCACTTTAACTGCTTTTTTTTAACCATTCTCTTATGTCACATAGTTGTCTTAATGCAAAGAGAAGCCATAAAAAAAAAATAACAACAACAACCCAAAACTAGTTCAGGGTTTCTAAACGGGGGATAGTAGTTTTAAAGCAAAGAATCCACATCGCATCGTCTTCGTTTCAGGTGCAATGTAAAATACCATCGGATGCCCGCGCGGTAAGGCAGGGTACGGTTTTGCCGTAGCGAGGCCGTGAGCCGGAGGGAGCCGGAGGGAGCCGGAGGGAGCGGAGGGAGTTTGCGCGCTCTCCCCCATGCCCCGTGCGCCCGCGGCCCACGGCACACGCGGGTTCTGCCATGGGGCTGCATCCCGCGTCCCCGTGCGCTCTGGCAGGAAGGACGTGGCGCTTGCCGTCGACCCAGCGATGCAATCACGAAGCCATCGTGTTGCTGTGATGTCTTCTCCCCGCATCACAGTAAATTAAATCCCTCCTACTTTTAGGCTAGAAAAGCTGGTTTGTTGCTTTTTTTTTTTTTTAATACAAAAGAGTTAAAGCTTTTAGTGCCAGACTATTGGGTGAAAATCCACCACTTCAGTTAATCACCTGTCAAAATTAAGATCATGGTCACGATGGTCATGTGAAAATAGCAGCAGCTTGTCATAACCGGCAGATGCTATTTTTCTAACAATGCTTTTTAAATTTGTTTAACTTCATAATTTTCATACTCTCCCAGCTCTCATTTTCAACATATTGTAAGAAAAATCTCAAGTCGTCAGTCTTATTTATTTCAAAATAAATAATAAATAAAAACTATTGCCATGGAAGCCAGTCCAAGCAATCCTAAGAAAATTCCAGGATTTTTTTTCATGCGTGTGTATGTATGGATCATACTTTGGTAGATGAAACACATGTATCTCTTAGTCAGTATATTCCTTGTGAATATAAGTCTGTATATAATAGGGAAGCTATATTTATTTGTACATAGGCTCTTGATGATAAGCCCTTCTATCAAAAGTCTTGCTATAGCTACAGAATATTTCACTGTGGTGTATACACTTTTTCACGTTAATATATAAACCTTATGTTACTGATACAGAGCTCTTCACATAAATCACTTCATGTAGTCAAGTTGTCTAAGTGTGACTAACAGTAACAACAATAAATAACAATAAAAAGGATGTCACCGTGTGTGATTTTGTTCGGTATTTTCTGGTGCCCTTGTTCTGGACTTGCTACAGCGATGAAAATATTTTTTCCAAGTATCTGCTCAGGGTCGCAGTGTGGTCTGCAAAGCCGCACTTGTTTCAGCAGCGCGTAAGGGCCCTTGCCACGTCACTGTGCAAACACAGGGGAGGAAAACAGTGTTCCAGGGGGGCTCCAAGCTTGTTTAATCCGGGCTTTTCCCTCGGCAGCCCCATGTGAAACTACCAGCCCTGCTAAAGCTTCCCGGAGCGGCGCACATCCCGGGCGCTGTCTGCACCAAGACTCCTCACACCTTCCTCACTGAGCCTTGCTTGTTCACAGGCCTTGGAAGGGGGCTCTGCACCTCCTGATTGCGCCTCGGGCGGCACCGGCCCTCCTTAGCAGGCAGGACGTTTGGCTCTTTTTCAGTTCAAGAAAAGCCAATAATTTCATTTTATTTAACAGGGGAAAAAAAAAAATCTGCTGTCTGCTAATGTGAAGTCTCTGCATGGTTGTTTGATAATGTTTGATCCACCCCTCAACACCAGCCACTCCTAGAAAGAGAGGAAAGGACCTAAAAATTATTCATTTCCACAGCAGACTTTGATGGCATATGATAAGTGCAGAGCAGGGGAGGGGAGAAGAAAAATGCATTAAATTGCCTCTTTGACCCTGTCTGGAGAAATGATGGAAAATTTCCTTGACGTGTTTATCCTGTTACATGAGTAAAAACTTCCTTGTCTCCTGAAAAAAGAGAGATCACTCTTCACTCATTACATTTGCCTTTGCATTTGTGATGACCGTTGACAAGGAGAAGCCAGATGTAATGTGTGTTGTTAAAACTATCTGATCTCTCTTCTGGAAGACTCGGAAGCTGCCTGAGCTTCCCTGTAAAACATGAGCCAGGAATTCCCTTCCTGTCAGCACCTTTCTCAGGGAATTGAGTATTTAATTATTTACTGTTCTCAGATACTTCTAAAGAATATTGGGAGATAGACTATGTTATTATCTATTATTACTTAATCTTATAAACACATCTTTAAAGAGATGTGTCAGTTGACGGTTCCTTTCTTATTGGTGCCGATTTCTTCATGCCAGTTTGGATAATTTATAACATTTGTTGTGAGCAAGGGGGCTTTTTGGACAGAGTTGTAGATTAGAGCATAAATTGGACCGCAGATTAGACCAGTGATCAGACCATAAATCTATATACTCCCTCACAGACCTCAACACAGATGAAATTGTTTCTTGAGTGTTAATATAAGAGGATCATAGGCAGCGAACTTCCCAGCACCCCCTAAATAAATTTTAAAATCGAAAGCACCCAATCAGACATTTAAATTAAGAAATTGATGGGGATCTTTGAATGAAACATGTGTTGTGCAAAGCTTTGAGTGGCTTGCAGCCGCTTTTCACCTGCTTACGGGCGACGACGAGGACGTCCCAGCCCTCCGTGAGAGCCTTCCCGTGCTGCACGGACAGGGAACGTGCGTGCCTCTCTGCCCATGACAGAGAACCCAGGTGGGTCCAACACGAACCCAGCTGCAAGGGGCAGAGGCAGGGGAGGTGTGAGGATGTGTTTGTGTGTGCGGTACATACCGCTTCCCTGGGACTTGAATTTGGTACCGTTCTCCAGGTGGGTAGCAGAGAACTGAGCAGGAAGGGAAAAACATGAGAAAAACTGATAGAAATGATTATCAGTTGTAATTTATTTCTAAAAGGAGACCTAACAGATTGTTTTCCTTCCTGTCTCCCTGCAAACAGGTTAACTATACTGTGAAATGAAGTTATAATCCTGTGTACCATTTTGATTTGGCAAAAGCAAAAAAATGCCAACATCACACATCCACTGCTTGTTCTTAGTCTCTGACTGAGATGAAGGAAAAAGAAAGCATTTCCAGAATTTTCTGACTCCATGTGGAAATCCAGTTCTCTGTCATCATGTTCTGTCTATCTGCCGTGATACTATTTCTTACTGACAGGATTTCACTTCTCATTGCAATGGTCAGCTCTTGCTAATTTGCTGTTGCATTTTCTTGACTAAGAGGATTTTGGCATGTTTTTGTGCAGTTAGGAGATACTGCCAACCGAAGCTGTCTCTGAACAGCTCGAGCTGTGTATCTGGCAACAGGCAAGGCCTCAGAAGAAATTAGCTTGGGTATGGGAAGCCGTCAACAAACATGCCCTATTGTTCCACATCTCTGGCTCTCTCTGTCATGGGCATGACTAAACCTGTTTTTCCATTGCATTTTATAATCTACTTTAAAAACAAACAAACAAAACACCCACACTTTTCCTAAAATCCAATTTTCTTCCCAGTCAGAACAGCGAATGATTTTCAGCAATTATGTTACCAACAGTTGTCTGAAAGCAGAAATTTCCCAGAAATACTATGAGTAAACACTTTCCCTTAAAAAAAAAAAAAAAAAGGTTCAGGGGGCAAATGCCCACACTCACTTGTCCCGCCAGGAGCCTGTTGAAACCTGGTAGGATGGGAAGGGTAGGGACGAACCTAGCAGAGCGAAGTGGCCATGTCCTCAGGGGCGCTCACGCTGCTCCCGGCCTCCCCACACCGCTGTCCGCTCTGCTCCTCACGCTGCCTGGAGCAAGCGTGGTCGCGGCAGAGCATCTTCACCAACGGGTGAGCTCTGAAGGGCTCCGACCTGGTTTGTCTGCATCTGGCACAGGCAGTGCAGAGGTACCTGACCCAGAACTAAGTCTGTCTCTAGCTGGGAGTTTCTCGCTTGTTCATTTAACTAGCATCTCAGTAGGCACTCGTGCTGCTCTGGTCAATCACACTCTGGGAGAAGTACAGCTTTTGCTGTGGAAAAGAGCAGCGTAGAGGTTGATGGTGGTGTGGCGCTTTGCTAGGCACCCTGCAAGCACTGCTACACTCCAGCTGGGCCAGTGTGACCTGCTGGCACTGCTGGCAGTGGTGTTTTTATATGGCTTACGAGGGTCAGCTGCGCCAGTACCGCCGGGCATCGCGGAAGGAGAGGAGGGCAGCCGGCACCCGCGTGTCCTCAGCTGTTTGACAGCAGGTTTGTGCTGCAGCCTGAGCACCAGCAAAAGGCAACACGACCCAGGTGCACCAACTGTTTCGCTCACCATGGCGAACCACTGCTGGCTCGCAGAAGGGAAACAAACAAGCAAAAACAAAAAAACGATGTGTTGACACGGTGCTCCTTTGATATGTGCTCTGGCCTGGCCACAGCTCGGCTCACACCAGGGCCCAACGCACAGTCCTTTCAGCAGACGCCTCTGGGAAGCGGCCAGACTCCCAAGCAGCCGGCGGTGCCGCCGGCCGGGCGTGCAGGATCTCCGGAGAGGTGCCAGCCTTGGACGGCCGCACGCGAGGGAGGGGGCTCGCGCGCAAATAGATCGTGTCCTCGTTGCACACAAGCCGCCTCATCCGGATTAATATCTGGCCTCTGTGTGGCTGCTGCAGCCGGCACTTTCTTGGAATTACATCCGCACCGAAGTGTCCAGCAGCGGGTGTGCTTGTGGACGGTGATAAACAGCCTCATTCCTGCCAACAGCAAGGAGATAATGATAAAATCCCTAATGCAGAAGACAGAGATGTGCAGCCAGGGCAAACACAGTAAGCAGAGTGGTACGTGCCGCTGTGTCCTTGTTCCAAATATATACTTACCTGAGCAGTAAGGCAGCTGTTCTCCTCCCTAGTCAAGATCCCCGCTGGCCTTACTTGCAAAAAAAGCATCCTCCTCTGGGGTAATTTCAGCTCTGACTATTGCAGAAAGAGGGCAGTGATAGAGGGAATAGATGGGGAGAGTGCATTAAACACTGACTGCATACATCAGTAAAAGGGAGGTCTCTCAAAAAAGCATTCACCAAACCAGCACCCAGAGTTACATGAACCCCAAGCACGACTTGCAGGCCTGGTGCGCTGCTGGGAGCTTTGTGGCCAAACTGGTTCTGTCTAGAGATGCTCTTTTTTTTTTTAACTTTTCTTTTTTTTTTTTTCTTTTTTTTTTCCTGTGGAAAGCAATAAATCATTAGAAGATTAAGCATCTTCTCTTTTATTTGAGAAGATAGGGGCTAGGTTAGTCTTTTTGCCTTGCACAGAACTAGAAACAGAGCTAGGCTAGGCCCAGTTTTGCTCCCAGGTAATACCTTGCTTTGTTGTACTTAATATTCTTTACCTTGAGTTAATCCTGACCCCAGGTAGCAGTGTCAGTTTAAATTAGCTCCTATCCCTAGTGACACAAATGAAATAAGAAGTGTTACAATTACAGAATATTGGACAAATCTTTTCACATACATTTCTCTTCCTACATTATGCTGGATTTTATTTTCTTAAGGCATTCAGTGCTTATTGTTATTCCTTATTTGGGGGGGTGGGAGGGTATATGGCCATTATTGGTTTGCTTTGGACGTAAATATGTTCCTGTATAACTATCTTGCTTAAAAAAAAAAAAAAAAGATTGAATAGGGGGGTGCAACATCCTCTGTCTTCTGGCCAGTAAAAGGGTAAATCACATTTTTTTTCTCCTGTAAGTACTTCTGCAGGGGGACTGCAGAGTGGTTGTGCATACCACTGAGGAGCAAAATCTTCCCTAGCATAAGACGTGTCCTCCTTATGGGCTGTGGCAAGAGAGATAGAACCCATGGAAGAGGCAAGCTTGTCCTCCTGACGTTGGCAGGCCTTGCTCACCCTGTCCACACTGCAAAAACGGGAATCCTGTCTTGTTTTGTATCTTATTGGCCTGAGTGTGGTAGCAAACATGCAGTGAAAACATAGCAAGACAAGTATATGTCATTTCCATGTGCATTATCAGACTGAGGTATTTTGCACATTATACATCAAGAGCTACTGATGCTACAGGAAACCATTTCATTTCGCAATGCAACATATGCTAAACAGTAGGTTTGCTAACCCTCTGCTAAAAGAGGTTACAGTATTCCCGCTATTGGCTTCTCTTTAATCTGGTGCCATATTTTCTACAGTGCTTTTCAGACCTTTTCAAAGCAGCTCATGAGGAGCCATGATGAATATCTTCGCCCCTGAGACATCTACCCTAAGAAATACATTGTGTAGATCCTTTTTTGTTAATGACTGTCTGAAGGAAGATATTTCTGGCGTGGATAAAGAATGTTCAAATCTTGCTGCCGGGAAGGAGCTGTGAGTTCCTCTAACTGCAGGATATTATCTGGGTCAAGGGCAATACTAAGGCCTGATAGGAGTGGGAATTGTAGGAGTCACAGAGGAAAAAAGAAGTCCTTAAGTAGCTCTAAGAACAATGTGTACACTTCCATTTTAGTGCTTTTGTCTGGAGGACAATGGGGAAGGGTTCAGGCAGGAGACCTCTGAAAGGACAGGACTCTTCAAACCCCTTGGATCAAAGCTACGGACAACACAGCTCTACCAGCCGTGCCTGAATCCTCCCATAGTTTCAGACCAAAGAATTTTGGGGAAGTGTACAAAAAGGAGAGAGCTGCAAGACAGGAAAAGGAAGGAGGGAGAAGATTTTTATTCCAGCATTATGAAGTTTCTTATCTTGTTTCCTTATAGACTGTAACACTTTATATCCTTTAACGGACTCCTACTGGCATCTGTGTACCGCTTGACTTCATGGACAGCAAGTTAACCGTCATGCCAGCTTGTTTCACAGCTCGAGTGCTCTCCAAAGCACTGGACTTGTCTGTGGTGGTAGTGAAACCTCCACTGACTTCTGCAGCGGATGCCGCGGATGCCAAGAGAGAGCCCAAAGGAGTGACTGCGTCTTGGAGGAGTCACCTGCTGCTGTCACCTGCACTGCTGCTCTCAGAGACGGTGTCAAGAGGACTGTAGGCAAGATAAGGCCAATAGTGCAGAGCGAAGATGAAAAACACATGCGGATGAGTGTGATTTGTGTGTGCAGAGCTTCCTCATGAACCAAAGGGTTGGGATGACAGTACATCTAGTTCAAATTTCAGATATCCCTGTGGGCAAAAAATAGTAAAAAAAATCTCTGTAGGACAATAATTGTTGGTTCTAGAAAATTACATCAGCCTTGCCAAGTATAATCAGGAAACATCCTGAAAGTATCAAATCCACTGAATCGAGGCAAAACAAGAGGGCATCAACAGCAAGTAAAATAGCAAATACATTACACAAATCTCTGTCTTCTCTGTTCTTAAAAACACGATCAGATTTCCTAAAGAAACAAGGCAGGTTGCCTGCCTCTGTTTCCCTCCATTGCCAGGGTTTTATTGTTGTTGTATTTTACTTGTGGACTAATCCCACTCACAGCTGGCAGAAAGCTGAAGGTCTCAAATTCAGCTCCCATGAGTTTCATAGAAACAGATACCTGTGTGGAGAAGAAAAGGTTTACTGCAGAGCCTTCACTTTAGAAGAGGTGAATGACCTTCTGAATTATGAGACCCAGAAAGGTCAAGAGAGAGAGAAACAGAGACCTTATAAATACCTCAACAACAGAAAAATCTCTGAATTTCTGTGTAAGATACAGAACTTTAGGAAATCTGACTTTAGTTCATGGAGCTCCCTGTGTCTGTTTGCCTTTTATTGGTTTTTATGGTGAATAAAACCTCCTGTAACAACAGGCCTGCAAGTAGTTATGGGATTAAGAAGACAGGGGACTGGAAGATGTGGATTTGCACCCAGAGGGTGTCTGTTAGGGACCTCTCCACAGAGCGCCCGCAGGCAGAGGGTGAAGCGAGGCCCTCACAGACGACCTGCGGGCTGCAGGCAGGAAGGATGGGAGGATCCAGCTACCGCAGACCGCTGCTTCCCAGCAGGGTTAGCAGTTTGTTAGCACTGCAGAGGCATTCCTTCTCCTCAAAGGAAGCATTTCTACATGTGTTATACCACATACACCTCTGAGGCGGCTGAATACATGCAGGTTTTCTCTAAAACTGCATCAAAAGTGTCATTTTTAAGAGACTTCTGTTTACTTAATATGACAAGTTCATTCAGCTGAGGTGGGCTGAGCAGCTTCTTGTATTTCTAGATAAACTCTAATATTTTGAGAGGATAAAAATCTGATTTCCCTTACTGTAAAAATCTGAAATAAAATTTGGGCAAAAGAAAGATGATTGCAGCATCTACATTGACTGATGGATGATGACATTTTAGTAACATCTTCTCTATTGGAAAGTGGCCTGTTGGATTAGCTCCCAGCCTTCTGATTAAAGTACAACCAAGTATATTTTGAAGAGGTGACAGATGGACTCTCTTTATAGTGATTAATTTAATGGATGGTAATCTGCCAACACCTTTGGTTTTCTTGCGGATCTCTAGTGACATAATGGCTAGACCCAAAGACATCTATCACAGCCTCAGGCCTCCCTTCAGAACCGTTTCAAAGATGAAGAATCTGTAGCCTCCACTGAGGGCAGGTCTGGTGAGTTTGTATCATCTATCCTCACCCACTAAATCTTTATTTTTCTTCAAAACCTATCAGCAAAGAGGAGCAACCCAGATAAAAAAAAAAGGAGCTATCCTTTAACGTGCCCTCGTGGCCAAGAAGGCTAGTGGGATCCTGGCTGCATGAGGAGGAGCGTTGCCAGCAGGTGGAGGGAGGGGATCCTGCCCCTCTGCTCAGCTCTGGTGAGGCCGCACCTGGGGTATTGGGGGCAGCTCTGGGCTCCCCAGGACAAGAAGGACACTGAGCTTCTAGAGAGGGTCCAGCGCAGAGCTACGAAGATGATTAAGGGACTGGAGCATCTATCTTATGAGGAAAGACTAAGTGACCTGGGCCTGTTTAGTCTGGAGAAGAGATTTGATCAACATGTTCAAGTACCTGAGGGGTGAATGTAGGGAGGATGGGGCCAAACTCTTCTCCGTGGTGGCCGGTGACTGGACAAGTGGTAACAGGTGCAAGTTGAAACATAGGAAGTTTCATCTCCATCTATGATTAAGAACTTTCCTGTGAGGGTAACAGAGCCCTGGAACAGGCTGCCCAGAGAGCTTGTGGAGTCTCCTTCTCTGGAGACCTTCAAAACCCACCTGCCTGCCACTCTGTGTCACGTGCTCTAGGTGTCCATTTGTGCAGGGACACTTGTACTTGGGATTGGACTAGATGATCTCTAGAGGTGCCTTCCACCTTAACCATTCTATGATTCTGTGTGATTCTGTGCGAAATGTAAGAGTTGGTGAGATTTCTGTGCGAAATGTAAGAGTAGGTGAGATTTCAAAAGCTGATCCTGGGGAAAAATTGAATATCAAGAAACCAGTTATGCTACTAGCTCTTAATTTAAGAAGATTAATACAAAGGACATGCGTGATGGGAGAGTCTGTTTATATGCTGTGTGTCACATTTGAAGCGTATATGCACAAGAAATCACTGTGGCATCGGATCCACCTCAAGCAAGGAACCTAGGATAGATCTAACTATCCTAGACTGTCTGATCTTTCTGGTTTAGCTTATGGGTTTGCCAAAATAAGAGCCACAAGGACCTTGGGATGCTCAATCATAGAATCGTAGAATGCCTAAAGTTGGAAGGGACCTCTAGAGGTCATCTAGTCCAACCCCCCTGCACACGCAGGGCCACCTAGAGC
>JAUBNY010000185.1:593520-619003 GCA_032275445.1 Crypturellus soui
GAGCCCTGGCACAGGCTGCCCAGAGAGGCTCCTTGTGGAGTCTCCTTCTCTGGAGATCTTCCAAACCCACCTGGATGTCGCCCTGTGCCACGTGCCCTGGGTGTCCCTGCTGGAGCAGGGGGTTGGACTAGATGATCTCTGGAGCTCCCTTCCAACCTCAACATTCTGTGACCTTCCATATAGTCACAAAAAAAAAAAAAAAAGATTTTTGGCAGGAGTGACAATGTGGTAACCTTAGTCCAATAAATAAGCTTTCTATTCCCTGACCTGCTCCTGTAGCAGGAGCAGAATTTGAGCAGAATTTCCCATTCCTATATCTTCCCAGTACTTTTCCTATGACTCTACCAGTTACAGATTTAATGTCATGAATACAACTTGATGACAGGGGAAGGGTAAGTACTCCCAAAATGCTTAAAATGGGCATCCTCAACACTCAAATACTTTGCTTATCTAAAAGAGCAAAGTAGTCTGAGCAGTGTGCAAGGAATTGTTGCTAGACCCAGCTGACCTCATGAACTATGTCCTGGTAGTCCAGGCAGTTCAGACAGCTCTTGCTATAAACAAGTCCAAAGAAATTCCCGGTCAGTTACTGCCAATATCCTGCAGAAGTGACCATACTACCATGGTTATTGTTATCAGGAAATACTGTTTCTCTGGGTCAAAAAACACAGCTAAGTAATTTGTGCATGATACCAACCAGACCACGATGGAAAAATCAGTGTTATCAAACATTTCTTCATTTTAAGATCCAGTCTGATGGGGCCACAAAAAGGAAGTGACCCTATTCATTTTTAATAAAGTTCATGTGCAGACAACAGAGACTCAAATGAAAAAATATTTTGATGATTTAGACAAAAATAAAATACATATCATGCTTCACACCCTCTCCCATTCTTATTATAATTTGGAAAACAGTAGCCTCCAGATGGGCTGGCCATCTAGCGCGGACAAACTCACAAGTAATGCCAAAAAGGAAGCAGAGGCAGAGGTGAACTCCTCACTAGTTGGACCTGACCCTTGACCATTTGTTTGCCCTTTAGTCCGTCTGTGTCCTCCATCCCGAGCAGCTCCAGGCTTTGTAGCTTATGCTGTGGAAAGACACGCTGTCAGGTGACCACATCCTATATATATTCCACCAGGGCCCTGTCACATAGACACCTGCTGTCCTTCCAAGCAGAGTGATGAGAAACACTGACAATATACTATTTCCTTCTTAGCATGAGTAATTTGTGAAAAAAATAAGTCTGGTTGTGGTAAAAATGATCCTGTGAAATGAGAAACAAGGAATTTAGCTGATAAATCACTTTTCACATTCTCTGTTAGCTAACATGAATCTTTTGATATTCAAATTTTATATGAAAGTGTAGAATAACTTAATCCTTGCATTTAATTACAGAGACAATTCAACTGCAAGATAACACATTACATTTTAAGTGTATCAATTGGCCTTCTTTATCAAAGATAACAGTTAGTTAGAAAGCAATATTTTACAACCTGAAGATAGACAGCCCTTGAGTACTCGCTCTTCCCCAGTAACAAGTAATAAATGGAAAGATTTAGCACTCATAAAAATCAGCAAGCTCCCGCAGTGTGCACTTAGCTTATAGGAATGCACTGCTATAAGGGGTGTCTGAAGCCAGTTCAAGAAGGGTCAAAGGAGGACTGGTCACTCATACAAATAACAGCAATTTGCAATATTAAGACAGCACAACCTCTCCACGGAAACCAGTCCCTCTTGCAAGATACACACCACTTTTATCTTCAGGCACAAGTAAAGAACATTACTGAGGAATACAGGCTGTATAAGACTTACAAATTGCAGGTTACAGCAAAATTTCTAATTGTTTGCTCAGTGCCAGGCACGGGAGGGAAGTGTGTGTGAACCAGGCTGCTGCCTTTCCCTGCTGTGGATCCCATCACCCTGGGCCCTACGTGTCCGCATTTCTTGGTGCTATTTGTAGCTGCCCTAGACAGCCCTATCTCCAGGGAAATCAGCACGGAAAGTGGCAGTTCGCAGCTGACTTCAGCAGAGCCGAGGTTTGAGCAGTGGGTTACACATTTTAGTTCGCTTTCAGCAGCTGGCAGGCGTGCGGAGGTCGGAGGCTCCAGCGCCACACACCCTCCTGCGGCCTTGACGCCTGGGCTGCCTCAGGGCCGCCTGGGCCAGGCTGTCTGACCCTGGGGAGTGCTGGGCACCCGTCTCTAACCCCTTCCCTTCCTGCCCTGGCTCTGTTTTGAAGTGATGGCTGAAGAAAACACCTGCACCTACCATATTGCTGCCCTTTCTGCACCTCTCCAGAATAAATCTATTCATGGGACAGTATCTGCCAGCCTAACTGACCTAGCGCTGATGTGGCATATGCGGGGAGAGGGGCATTTCAGTGCTGTTAAGTGCCGAGGTGGCAAACTGCCACCAGTGTGAGCACGGCAGAAGGTACAATGTGGCTGTATTTTCACCAGTATGTTTTTCTCTCTCTGCATTACAGCTGCCACCCCGCTAGCTGTATTTATTTCCTGGCGCTGCAGTCGCTGTCAGTGGTTTCACAAGCAGAGAATTATGGACTGAATCACTGCTCGTGTGGGTACAGCCTTGGAAGCCAGGACACAACAGTTTTTTTCGCTGCAGAAATCAAGGAGAGAGGAAGAGAGTCAGACAACAGGAAGGGGACAAACACACAACATCTTTTCCTGTGAAAGGATCTGAGGGAAAAAAACACAACGGTGAGGCTGGAGAACAAGAATGTTTCGTCACCTTGTAGTTTTAATTTTATGTAGTTGCAACATACCATAAACATTCTCACTAACGTCAATTACGATACCGTATTTTTCCCTGTGTACTTCCCCCTGTACAGCATTCCTTTTCTACAGACACAAAATAAAACTGGTATTGGCACCAAAAAGCTGGGGTTTTTTCTGGCTTCACGAGTGGCGGTCTCTCCCCTTCCCAGTCTAATTACCCCTTTCCCTCAGTGCAAATACGCGGTGCTGCCCATCACCACTTGGGGAATGGCGCGGAGCAACCGCAGCGCCCGGAGCGGGACGCGAGCGCGTGCTGCGCGGCGAGCGGCCGCGGCCGGGCGCCCGCCCCACTCTGCCCATCGCCGCCTCGTGCCGCGGGACGCGCGGCCCTGCGCCGTCCGCTGCCCCGGGTCTCGGCTGCGCAAAGGCTGCCCGTGGCGGGAACCTCCTGCAGGCCTCCTTATTCACCCCTGAGCCTCGCGCAAGTGCCCCTGGTTCTGACAAGGGCAGCTCCCTGCAGTGTGAGAGGGAACACGCGATTCCTCCAAATTAGTATCACGCTGCAGTTCGACAGCAAGAAGGAGACGAGAGCTGGAGAGGAATTCAATAACCTCGACTGCTTCATTTTCCTGAAAGGATCAGGGGAGCACTCTTCATGAACTAGTTTAATTCTCTGTATTCTGGTATCCACAGAAATATCATGGATTAATGATTTCTGATGCAAGATGAGTTAGCTGTTATTTCGAAGTAACAAATGGAGATATGCGGATGGTCTGGAATAGGTTTCTGAAAGTGGGAAACATCCTGTCTGCACGTGCGTGTATGTGCATGACGTGACTCAACACGGGAGTCACATTTTCCTAATGACATACATTTAAAATGTTACAGCATTTTGACACAATCCTTTATTCTTACATGATTTTATAGCAGGAATCACAACAATACTGCCGTAGCCTGTTTCTCTTGACTTCATGCCTGATCCACATGTTTTTGGCATACTGTAAGGAATCACTGCAATCCGGTTAGGATGTCCCCAGCCATCTGCATGCCGTGAGCCACAGCCTCTGTGATGGCCATTTAAAATAGGCAACAAATCAACTCGATAACACTGCATAAGACTGCAACTTCACAAAAAAAAATAGTATTTAGTCTATTATTTAGTCTGCTTGGAAATGTGGAGTTTGGCAGATGTTGTTCTATGCACAGTCGCTATGATAAACATTGCTGGGAAAATTCAAGATTATTAAATGAAGAGCATGTACTTACGGGCAAGGAGGGACGGGCAGGACAGGCTATGATCCTGTTCATGGGTTTGACATTTCATTCCTCCAGTGACTCTAATAACTGTCAAGAGTTTACAGAAACCAAGATGTTTCGTCTCATTTTATAAAAGTGACAAGGATAGATTCTGGAAAGAGCTTGCTTCAGTCTAGATCGTGAATTAACTTACTTTTTACATCACTACGCCTTGCATTGATCTATTCCAAACATCAAGATCGGTCTTCCAAGATAGGTGCCATTGTCTGGACCTAGTTCAGGAGATAGAGCCAGGGCTTAACCGTACTGCAAAAGTGGATTTTGTTATATTTTCATTGCGTCTACTTGTTTCTGAAGGAAGTGTAAGAAACACCACTGAATTTAGTGTGTTCCTTCTGACCTGCATTTTTTTGACAGCTTAATCTAGAAAACAAAGCTCAGCCGGAATTCTCCCAGCCCTTGCCCAGCTCATTTTACTGCAGCCTGCAGAGACACAGGATTAGCTGCCACGCTAAGCCGAGTGCTTCTGGGTTGTCCTGGCCCAGTCAGGCAGCAGGACCTGCAGAGAGCACTCACTCTGTTTCAAGTTCCTTACTTGTATATTATGAATAGGATGATATTGAAGTACGTGCAGCCTGTTGCCCACAGGTCCACTTTGTTCGTGTGACAAGAGAAAATGTAGGCATTTGGCATCGAGAGTTTTGCTGAAGATTCGCCTAGGCTGTT
This sequence comes from Crypturellus soui, assembly GCA_032275445.1. NCBI lineage: Eukaryota > Metazoa > Chordata > Aves > Tinamiformes > Tinamidae > Crypturellus > Crypturellus soui. Next base: position 598,243 of record JAUBNY010000185.1, read on the forward strand.
ATCTTGCAGGAACACTTCTGAAGGGCTGGGCCTGCTTTTGAGGCGGCGGTGGTGATTTAGATGCCTTCCTGAGATCAGCCCTAGTCACGTTTCAACCTCCTGAATGCAGACTTCGTGCCTTGCTTTGGCTGTCCTGGTCAACCTCTTCTTAGCACAGGAGACCAGCAGTTACCCGAGACAGACAGGCCATGTGCTCGGCTGGGTAGAGCACTCCGCTGCCGTGCGGGGTGCGCAGCAGCGACCCACAGGGCCGCTGCAGAAACCGCAGCAGAAAATCCGGCTGACGTGGCAGGAAACCGGAGCACAGAGCAATCTGTTTGCTCCGGACCTCGTGGTCATTGCTCTGAGCACTGTCAACCAAGCAGCAGGCCACATTCCTGCAGGCAGAAGCACAGTGACTGCATCACTACACTGTTCATGTGGCAGCTTCATCTTGCCAGTGAAACCTTTTCCCTGAGTGAGCAATTTCTTCCTCCACAGATCTCTTTTTTTTTTTCTCCCCCACCAAATGGATTTCTATCAAGTTGTCTGCTCTGCATCTACATCTAGGCATTTTCTCTAACTAGGCATTAATGTAAATAATTAATGTTACTTCTGTGCAAACACCCAGCCATTTGGCAGTAAAAATTTTGTTTTTCTTGGTTCAAGATATACATTTTTTTCTCTCAGAAAGCAGTTTCTTTCAGTCCATGATACTTACTGGTCATCTTTCAGTATAAATTGCATCTGGTAGGGGGTTATATCTTCCTTTTTGTGGAGAAAGGGTGTCTGACACAACATGGGTGCAGATCATACAGCTGGGACACAGGGAGATCCTACAGACTGCACCAGTAATGCAAAAAGCAAGAGGTGCCATACAGGGGTCTGGCTCATCTCCGTGAGGCCTGGCCAGCCCCTTCTGCAAAGGAGGATCTGACTTTTCCTCTTGGGCCTGGCATGGAGCCTGGGCTGCAGCAGGAATTCCCACGGCAGACAAGGAATCAGTCCACCCTACCCCAGCTTATTCTTCCCCCAGCAACAAGGGGGAGTTAATTTAAGAAGAAAGCTACCACCTGGGGCAGTAAAAAGCATCTTTTAGGAAACAGGGAAGATTGTGTTGGGGTGTAAAAGACAGAATCCAGCCTCCCTGCCATCCAAGCTGACTGCTGTGGCCACTAGATTTTTCCTGCTTGCCTTCCTTGCTCCTAACCGTCAGACTAGTATATTTATTTTCTCCACACAGCCACACAACTTGAATACATTGGGTGGAGATGCCCCTCTTTCCACATTCCTGCCAGAAATGGCATGAATTGTATTGGCATGAATGGCATGAATTGGAAGATTGCATGCCGACTGCTACACTTAGTAAAGAATAACTAAAGAGGTGTCATAAGAACTAAAAAATGAAATAAAATGAGGACAGGATTATTAGTTGAGCAAACTACTATACTGGCAACTTTTATTAGTTCAATTACAGTTAGGTCAGTCAATCAGATGCTAAACGGTTGGGTAATACCACAGATACAAGAGAGGGATCATGGACAAAGTCAGAAAATGAGGCTTGATGCCAGCACATATAATTTTCCACCTTATATTTAAATATCTTATTTGGTATTATTTTATCCAATTGCCCTGCACAAATTAAGGTAAGCTGAGGTCACTGAAATAACAGCAGATTCTGGCACAGTGACGGCATTCCCCCAGCCCTGAGCCCACATTCCCCAATGCATTCCCTAAGTCAACTTTGTGAAGTTCACTAGCTTTGGTGAACTATGCAGGCAGAGAGTCTCCCTCTTAGTGCTTTAGGATAACCTTTATTTTTGTGTTAAGTATTCACTCTGTCTTCTTAGTTTTGTTTTCATTTAGTACTTACATACTTACTGATTATATGTCTTTGTCACATGAAATTTCTAAGCCTTTAAAAGGTATAAGAAAAAGAAATTTTCTATGCCTTTATTGCACTGTTTTTGCTTGACTGGAACAGGCTTAAAATTTTATTCAGTACCATGAAAGTCACTTAGAAGTAGTTTTCAGTCTCTCTGATTTCCTGAAGTCTCTGTTCGCTCCCTGGTTATAGCAGACCTTTAAAGCACATGAGCATTGCCAATATTCAACTACTTGTTTTTGTGAGTTGATATATTCCCTCTTTAGTTTTCCAGCTGAACGTTTTGCAAAAGTATGTTTCAATTTGCCTTTGAGATAAAGGAAAAAATAAATTTTACAGAATTAGGTAAAATAAATACACTGTATTTACCCTGGTGCTTACTCTGGTAAATCAGGGGTCTTGGATGCCTACAAGCTTGGTCTAGAATACCCAGAACATAACAAAGATTTTGTGGCTGTTGGGAACAGAGAGAGAATTACAGTAGTCTGAATGCTTTATAAGAACTATGGAGAAGAACCTTTGGTATTTTTGGTAACTTTGCAGAGATATTTAGGATCATTTCACAATGTTGAGGAAAATATCTTTGCGACATTTGTCTCCATTCAAATTGGCTAAAATAAGGCAGGAGCTCTGAAGTTATCAGAGTGATGTGGTGGTGCAATTAGGCTAGCTTTGTTTCCATGGGAAACAATGTCAATAGTTTCCAGACAGAACAGGCTGGATGACAGAACACTGTTTGGTTTTGACACCTTGCCAGCTACAGAGATTAATTCTGAGTGAGTTACATTCCTAAATTATAGCTATGTTTTCACATAATCGTTATTTCAAGTCCCATCACATAATCTTGTGTGGATCTGCAAATGTCACACAACAGGCTGGTTTGCGGCGCGAACTGGGGCAGGAATACAGGGAGTAAGAGGGGAGGTGAAGGTAGAAGGCTAATATATACCATTATTTACCTAATTTGGGAGCACAGTCTTGGCAATGAATGTTGAATATTCATAGTGTATTCTCCCAAACATACCCACTCTAACACAGTTCTCTGGATTTGTGGAAATACACTCACCCATTTTTATCCATTGCTTGCTGTTTGTCCTTCCCTCCTCATTCCTGTGCCTGCCATATCCAACTACTTTTTTATCTGGATTGCAGATAGAAAATTATAGATTGGTTTATTTGCTCAGAAATGCATTTTTTCTACCTTACTGATAACCGTATCATAATTCATTCAGTCTCTCTCTTCCCCTAAATGTCAAAACTGCGGCTGTCTGAATCAGAGAGGAACCATCCTTGCTGTAACTGTCCTCCTCCAGGGCACTACACAGCTGCATTCCTCAACACAAACACAATATAAGAAAATGCAAACAATATTTATTCTAAATGCAGTTTAATGTTGCAAAGTATTATACACTTCCACAAACATTCAGTGTACAAACGTCAACTGAGAGGAGGGGAAAACTTAAATACCATTTATTTAATTTTTACTGACCGTCAGTTGGGTAAGTGTTTAACATCACTGAGCTGAACATCTTTCTTAACTACACATAAACAACTGAAGGATAGATGTCACACAGCAATACACAGATCCTACATTATACCCGAAACACACCATGACATTCCACTAGTTAAGCTAAAAAACTAACTGACCCTAAGGACTGGGGAACCAGTCATCTTCTGTCAACCCGGGAGGAAACATGCTGGGATTTAAAACCAGAGGTGCACATACATCGCTTACACTCCAATAAAACGGGCCTACTTGTGTGCGTGTCTATCCATCGGTAGGATCAGGGTAGTGCACAGCCACCCCTGTATTCTCGATGCAGACCACCCAAAGCATGGTCCTTGAGGCTGCGAATCTGAACCTGGTGAATACCTGCTTTTCTTTTTTTTTTTAAAAAAAAAGGAAAAAAGTGGCTTTTGTCAGAAGGACTTAGTTAAAATAGCATAAAGTGCAATAGCTACATCAGAAAACGGTAGCTTGCTGTTACAGTGAAATATTCCCAATCTGTTCTAGACCAAAGCTCTACATATAAGATGGTGATGTTTATTCACAGAATCTGTTACTAAAAGTACAAAGGTTACAGGTTAGTTAATAAAAATACAGAAGATGCTTCTCAACTTATACACACATTCACTCACTTCTACAATAGCTGAATACGCTACTGCCACCCCTTAAACTAAAAATCACATTTTTCTGAGCAGTCAGACTCTGCACAGCAGAAGAGAGCAGCTGACAGCAGGTTCATTAGAGCCCTTTAAGCAGGAACTTGCTTTCAAGTTAAACATTAAGTAGGAAGGGTCTGTCATTTACACCAGTAGATATATCAGCAGTTACCAACTTCCTAAACAATATTTAAAATAACTTATTTACCATAACATAACCATTTAGTAAAAAAAAAGCTTGACAATATCTAATCTAAGTAGGGCATATCGGGTGATAGCAACCTTAGTCGGGCTCCAGCCAGCATCCCCATCGGCATGAAGATACAATTATAAGACTTGTAATACCTGAGAAGTATTTGAAACTGAGTTTTCCATAATTAAGAGGAATAGAAAGCAAAAAGGGCTTATGTTTCAAAGAGTAACAAATATTAGTGCATGAATTTTTAGAAGTCTCATATAAAAGTTACACAAGTGAGTGTCCAAAAAACATGTTTCTATCACACAAACCTTCAGCAGTGGTATAAATCTTCATTGCTCCACTGAAGTAAAAAGTTATGGCTGCTTTCTTGATCTGATAGTCACTTAATAAAATGCAAAGATTTCTAGAAGCCAGAAGTCTACTCACTTGCTTTGAACGTCCCCAAAAGACAGCTACATTTCCCACTAACAACTGTGCTTTAAGCCTAACAGCATTCTCTCATTTTTTGAGCATAAATATGAATAGAAAAGCGATTTGAAAGGTTTTATAATGCTTCAAAGCTAATTCACCCCGAATTTTTTGTTAAAAATCATTTTTCTAAATATGTTATTGTATAGAGTATATTTTTATGTGGTTAAAAACCAAGTACAACACAAGACTTCCCAGTAGAGAACAAAGCAAATGGTATCTCCTGGTCTAGTGTCCAAATAGGAAACGTCACTTATTACTAAAACTGCAAATCCAAGCCCTTAACCCACTTACAGTTCTGGCAGTAGGTAAATGCCATCAGATGCTGCTTTCACTTAAAACTGCAGCTATCGGTATATGCAGTTGCTTCATTTTACATTATTCTGTAAATCAATCAAGTATAAAGAGCTTGCAAGACCCACAGCCATGCCTGAATCTCAACCTCAAAGTATAACCATAAGACAAACTGGATCGAGATATCCCTTATCCATACAAACCAGGCTGAAAACAAATTGAAAATTCTGCGTAATAGTGCAAGGCTGAATGCCACATTCTTACTGCAATCTACACATGAATGGCACACTCCTTACTGTAATCTAAGCCTTCATCTTGGTTTTATTGTTGTTGTTTTTGGGGGGATTGTTTGTTTATTTGTTTCCAAATTTACCATCTGAACACTAAATTATTGTTCCTGTGTCTTTCCAAAGTGCTGCTAGGAAATTAACCCTCTCCAGCTGGACATATCACCAGGCACCCGTGAGTTTCTGTGTCTTTACTATACTGTCAGTCTGTGCTGACCTCAGCTCTTACTGAATTTAACCTACATGCTTCTGTGAGAGCTTCCAAGCCAAATTCAAGCACAATGCTGCCTGCAGAGGTGCACAGGAGCTTCCATAACATTTTTGTCAGAGCGAAATACGTAGCATACGCGTGTCCATAAATCAGTGGAAATACAGAAACATTCAAAACCCTGAATGTTTATTCATATTTAGTTGTAGGGTCTGATTTTTCCATTCACTATTTCTGAATTTACACCGCCTACCTGCACAGAATCCGTTCATCCAGCAACTCACCACCACTTTGCAGAGGTCTCCTGCCGTGCTTGGGGAAGCAGCCACAGGTTCCTGCAGCGTTCCCGAGGCTCCTGGGCCCGAGTGCTGTGAGTGACGCACAGCTGGCTTCCCTGGGCTGAGCCACCACGGGCTGCAGGAACGTGAGCTCAGGGCACACTCTTGTGGCCGTCTGCAGCCTCATCTAAATGAGAGCTGGGAAGGACACGCGGGTGGAATACAGGCACCTCTGACACGTTTCTTGGTAAAAGAAGGCTCCAGAGGTGACCTGCTGCAGAAAACCTTCCTCCTCGACTCTAGTATTTGGAAAGAGCTTTTTAACAAGAGAAATGCTACATTGAAAACAGAGTGCAAAATAGAGTCAGTCAGAGCAGATACAGTTCTACCTCAGTGTTGAAGAACCTCCACCTCCCTATCTCCTCTCACCTCTTCCCAAAAAGGGGAAAGGACACACTTGCCACCCGTTGCTATGACATGTGGGAGTGCTGCATATCTCAGAAGAAGATAAAATACAACCTTATTCACTTATCATTAACGTGTACTGTCCGTGCTGGGAGGCAAGCTGAAAATCCATGCCACTCCATGGCTGCATTCAGGTGACCTTCACCGGCGACTTCTTGTGTGCGCAGAGCAGGGTGACGTAAGGAACCCCAATGAATGCCCATCTCTCACTGGGCCAGAACTTGATGACAGGGCCCTGCTCAGGGATCTCGGAGGCGGCGTCAAAGTAAGCAAAACAGACGCAGCCTAGGTAAGCTGCAAGGCAAATCAATATGTGCCTGAGGAGAGAGAAACCCCCCAACGAGAAGAAAAATTCAGTAACATGATTTCAGGAAAAGGATCAAATATATCATCATGCTCTAAAAAAAATCAAACTTCATCTTCTTTTCATCTGTTTTTCCTGAGTCTCCCATAGGGCCTACTGTCTGTTATCTCCTTTCTGAGTCAGCAAAGAATATAAAGAATAACGCAAAAGATAAAACTGTTTAGTTTATCTTGGTCTAAACTGACTGCAGTTTTTTGGTCTCTGTGCACCTGACAGAGTTGTGCAGAAAGGCTGAGACACAGCAGTTGGAGAGCACAACTTTCTGGATGGTACTCAGCTCTTCGCTGCTGCCCCTTCACCCTCAGCTGTTAACAGCTGTTTAAGCTTTCATAAATTCTCTTTAAGAGATTTTTAGTAACCAGTAAGTTTAAGTTGCAATAATGAACTTAGCATCTGATGCATCTGATTAGGCCAAGGCACTTCCTACATCTGCCACCTTTGATAGGGTGAGACTTACTCCTGGCTTACCACCTTAGCAGTAAAGCTACCCAGCACTAACCAGAAGTAGCCGCTTGAAGACTATGTGCAAAACCCAGAAAGGTATGGTGGTGGAGAACCATCACATGTGAGTCACCCAGAGGAGTTTACACAGAACACTCACCATACGCAGTGCAGATAGGGGAAGTTAAACGAGGACCAGATCTCACAAAATGCTTTGTCGCTGATCCAACAGAAAAGTGCTAGCATCCACCAAAGACCTGAAAAGAGACCCAGCTTGTACACACGCAGATTCTCACACCTGAGGAGAAAAACACAAGGAATTTGTTGTACAACAAACAAACAAATAAAAAGAATGGATTGTAATGGTGCAGTTCAGCTATGCATGTTTTAAGAACAGGATTCAGAATGTCAGGCACACATCTTTAAAATCGTCCCATCATAAACATCCTGAAAACAAGAGCTTTACTCACAGTAAATAAGATACTGATTCAAAGCAATGTTCTAGTCACAAAAGGCAGCTTTTACTTGGCAGCCTCACTTTGAGAATTGTCTTAAATATCACTGTGCATGCATTGGATAAACACTCACACAGACCCATACCGAGGGGAAATGCAGATGAACTAGTAGTTACACATACTGCCTGGTAACAACCAGCCACTCAGCAAGTGCTCAGAGTTGTTCATATTCCCTCTTGCATTAGATTCTCATTAAATAAAGGTGAGTTAAAAAAAAAAAAAAAAGAACTGGCTGGGATTATTTCTTTTTCATTGTTTGTTTTCTTTATGTTAGCAATGTACAGCATAGCAGCTCAGGAGAACTACTTAGGTAGGAGCTGCTACCCAAAAGACCTAGGCAAGCACATACAAGTAGATGGTGTGGGCTTCTAAATCTCAGACAGAATTCCTCACTGAGCAGGCTTGTCCTCCACAGGGAATCAGACCTGTTCTCCAAGGGTTGCTCTACAGAAAGAACACGACACCGGACACGCTCATATGCAGGGCGGCCCGCAGCAGATCCTCACTGAGCACCGCAGCAAATGCCGAGGGACGTACAGAGCATTATCTGTGGCGGAGGGTCTACAAAAACACACACAGATTTTATGCATCTGTATGATGCTCTGTTCTGCTCCCCACCTTGGAACTACTCTATAAATCATGCAGCTCTTCTCAAAGGAGTAAAATCACATGAGAAAAGAAAAACATACAAACATAATACTAATATAACCTTCATGTCCCAAAATGCTGTAAAAGTCAACGGTTTGCTGCCTACCTACACTTGCTATTTTGGAGTTAGGCTTGTTGGTGCCAGAAGATGCAGTTCCACTGTTACTGGTATCCATAAAGCAATGCCAGCCTGGGATATGACTAGTTCTGTGTGGGCAGGGGAAGCATGGCTCAGCTTTCCTGTCTACTGCGAGAACAAAAACTAGCATCTGGGATTTTTCCTAAGTTAATGAACTTCCCAGGGACCCAAGCCTTACAGCACTGTAAAACCGAATGACCCAAAACCAAAACAATCAACACCAAGTAACCCACAAGTCCTTCCCTTGTCCAAAGGTCCTCAGCAGAGGCTCATGTATTCCATGCTGATCCACGAAGTCTTAGACCCTGCCAGAAAGTCCTTGAGAATATCTCTGTGCCTCTCCCTCTGCTGCAGACCAAGGGCCAGCCTTCCTCTCTGTGCTGCGGATCGCAACCGCAGCATCTCGGAAGACTTCACTCTGAATCCCGCATCTTCCTGTACTCACTTGGACTCACTTGGTCTGGGAGGTGTGCAAACCTTAGCACAGAGACCCACTGAAGGGACCCCTAAGCTGATCTTACATAGATCAATATCTGTAAAAATATGTGAGCACTTCTTTTCTACCTGCCCTTCATCAGCATTTATGCTCCCTGATCATCAGTCTGTCACTTACTGGATAATGCTGTCTTCTCATAACATACTGCAGCACAGACAGAAAGTTCTTTGGTCTTTCTTTCTTGCACGTAAACATTTATCAGTCTGAAATCTGTCATTCTGGTTTGATACATTCACAGATCATTGACTTTTCCAATATTAGCTGCTAATTATTTCCAAGGTCACATGCTGCCTAAAATAAACACGCTACTCTGCATTTAATATTAATGTAGTAGTAGTGCCAGCTCTGTCCAAGCAAAACTCTGCCAGTAAACCTTTCCTTGTGCACGAGACAATCTGTGACCGCTCAGCATCAGTCCATGAAGACATGGGGCAGGGAATGACTTCCTGCCCCTCTGCGGTGGAAAAGCAGCGCTGCAGCCGGTCCCGGAGAGTTACCGATGGAGCCAGGTCGGCACCCGGGGCAAGGAAAAACATACAAAGACCAATGCTGCCCAGGAGTACCTTTCTGCAGATGTTATAGTATCAGCAGCAGCAGCGATGTACCTGAACCTGGTGCACTGCCAACTGTACAGATTTCCCTGCAAACCTGTAACATATTTTTTCACTCTTGAAGCGTTATTTCAGTTGACATTTCAGACAGGCATTTGGGATTAAGAAACTCCTAAGGCTCAGCAGGAGGCACCTTTATAGCTACTGGATTAATGACAGAAAAGCTACCCAATGCATAATCTTGTTGATGGGGGATTTTCTTCAGTGTCCTTCACACAAGTTGGTTTTAGGGCCTGGCATTTCTTTTTTAAGCCATCTATAAATAATCTGACACTCCGAATCACCATATCTATCATCATTAATTCAGAGAAGAGCTTCACATCAAACTGCTTGTTGTAATCTCCTCCACATGAAAAATATGTGAACAGTTGTCTTCCTAAAAAAGACTCGTATGGCTGCCACAAAAAATAATATTCCATGAAACACACAAATGAAAATGACTTTTTCTTAAACCTGAATTCTCTTCTGTTTGTCTCTGTGACAAACAACTCACACAGCCAGAGGAGGCAGGGCAGGCCCAAGATGGCTTCAAAACTGTCTACACTGCCTACTGTAAGAAGGCCTCTTTTTCACCTCTTTGGAAACAGTGTCCTTATATTTAAAAGGCTATCAAGAGCATGAAGAAGAGGGCAAAGAAACTTTTAAGTTGTCTACAAAGTTCCAGAGCAGAGCTACAGGAATATTTCCTCACACAACTTTTGAAACACACTAGTAGAAATATATCCCCAAAAAAGGCACAGTTTTACTAGTAGAGTTATATTGATAAATCGTCTTCATGCAGGTCACACTTCTCCAAACAGCTGTAAATAGTGTAAGAAAGGGAAAAATCATTAAACATGCAGGGTTTAATTCTCTTCCTTTAATGTGAGAATGACTTCCACTTTTTAAAGGACACAGAGCAGTTTAAAAGAGCAAAAATCTATTCTCAGGAAACTCAGTGGGTATCTGCATGGCTCAAGCGTATGCAACAGGTAAAAAGAGACTGCTAAACGAAGTGCTTGTGCATTCTGACAGAGAAAAAGCTTTGCGTATTCAGAACAGGAAGCCTTTCTGGATCTATCTGAAAGAAATAACAGACTCATGCATTTGCATCCCACTTAAGATAAGAGGCTTGGCCTCAAACATCCAGCTCCTTTAGTCAGTGACCATGTCAATCAGCATCCGATTAGTTCGAACGCTGGAAGGAGAGGACAGTTAAGGCACGTGGTTCAAAGAGTTTAAGGCTGCAGAAGAAAGCTGAAAACTTATTAAAAGGAAGTTTCCCACCGCAAGATCAGTCGAGAAAATGGTGCAGATAAGGACAGGTTTGTATTACCAGCAAGTATTACCAGCAAGAATTGCAACTCGTTTTATAAACTGCAAGCTAGATGCTACATATAGTGTATTGCAGAACAGTACTCAGGGTAGAAACAGTCAAGCATAAAGACGAATGCAGTGTCTGCTAAGCCTGGTGATACTCCTGTGTTGTCTGTAATCACCCTGAAATGATCAATGCTCTGCATAATGTGAGGGACACATTTCCAACCTGCTATCATAAGCACTGAATCCAGATCTACTCTGTCAGCACAAAATTGCCTAAGGATCTCAGAAGACAATCCTGCGCTCAGGAAAAACATACTCACCTCTTTAACTCAGCAATGAGCAAAGCTGTGCAGGGAACACCCAAAGTCATCAACGAGATGTTGTTGATAGCAGGCTTGATGAAGGCAAGACAGGTAGTAACTCCAGAAAGCACACCAACAGCAGCTTTAAAACGGCTCCTCAATTTGGGGAAGATAAAAAAAAAAACACTTTGAATTCAAATCTTTTATTTAGTAAAAAAAAAAAAAGAAATATAAAATAAAATAAAATAAAATAAAATAAAATAAAATAAAATAAAATAAAAAAATAAAATAAAATAAAATAAAATAAAATAAAATAAAATAAAATAAAATAAAATAAAATAAAATAAAATAAAATATGATGTTAATAAGTTAATAAGTTAGTAATGTTGCAAAACACAGTGTTAGATCCAAAGACAATGCACATAGGGTGGATGTGGATCCTGCACTGCCTTGCATAGGCATGCAGAGTTTGTCACATACACAAATCCTTACAGGAGTGCAGACTTCTGGGGAAGCCATGTGCATGCACACACACACAAATCACTGGTTTCAAATCCCAATGTCCTTCCCCAGTCTTCCTCCTGCCACAGTAAATCAGGAACACATCCATCTCGGCACGTGGCACTGCACCTCTGCAGAGCAGTGCTGTACCGTCATTCTTTGTGCTTTTAATATTGCTTTGGGGGACAGTGTTTTCTTATCCTTAACATCTTCTTCAGTCATGCTACAGTTCGCATTTGTTTTTGTTAAGCCTTAAAGGTTAGTGAAAATTACGATGTAAATAAGAACATTTTCTTCTAACCAAATTCATTTTTTTAAAAGATTAGATTTTGGTATATTTTCAGTATAAATGAAATCACAACTGTAAAGGACTACTTCTGAATTAAATTCATGTTTGGCATCATTTAGCTTCCAGTCAGATAATTTGGTATTTTAAACATCCTGTTTCCGGTCCGTGGCAGGACTGGGGAGGCAACAGAAGAATGTGCAGTCACAGAATGCTCCTTACATGCTTGAAAAAAGCAACCCAATGCAATGGTATGCTATGGAAATGTACACACGGGGCTGGAATCTGCTCAAGACCTTTATGAAAAGCAGCAAACTACCGACAGCCATGGCCAGGAATGCACACACTCCCTTAAGCCACCCTTGTGATCCCTTCCTCTCCACTCTTCTGGACTAGAACCAAAAAGACCCCTACCAGAAGAGGCCAATCAGCATTTTATATGGAGCAGCTACCTGTGCTGGAGCAAAGGAAAAGCTCCCAAGACAGGTAACATGCTAAGTTGCCACAGATTAACTCCTGCTTCTGCCCCTGCTTCCCAACTCAGCCTATGTCCTGGTTAAAAAAGCGCCATCCTGCATCACGAAAGGGAATCACCATGCTGCCCTTGAACTACCAACTCACAACTCTATAAAAAAAGCGACTGCCTAGTGCGAGGTCTTCTCTAGTTCCCCATCTGAAGCTGGATTCCCTAGCTCCCAAAATCATCACTCTCATCTTCCACAGGCTCATTCCACCTGCATTTTGCATTACAGCTTCTCCAGCACTATGTTTTATAAGGAGGAAGCGCTGGATCTGAGGCAAATGTCCTAACAACCTTAAAAAGAAAAAAGTGAATAGATTTGTTGTGGGTTAGGCATCCACAATCAAATTCTTTCCTCTATGTTTCAGAATTGATTCAATGACACATACTTGGAAATTTACTGGGGGAGGGTGTATTGTTTATCTCTTCTCAATCTTTTAATGGATCAGCTATATTCTGGGAGGTTTTTATTGACATGTTAAAGACTAATTTCAATAAGAACAGGATTTTACCCCCAAAGTCTTTCTTTTAATACAGAAATATTGGCAACATTTTGAACCTATTCAAAGAACTATCACAAGAACAGTGATAGATTACATAAAATAATTTCTCTGTGTTTTTGAGAAATAACAATTACAGAAATTCTTCAAGACACTAAACTGTTCTTTGCTTCAACTAAATACCAGAAAGCCTTATCATCTACCAAAGCACTCTACTGAAATCTCTGCTTGTGAGCTGATAGTGCCCATGTTAGCACTGTGTTGCAAAATGCAAAAGTACCAAACTCACTCACTCGGAGAGCCAAGAGGTTACACCGAGTGCGCGCGGTAACACGTGATGCATTTTTCTCAGGGCAATTTTGAGGAAAGGGCAATCTAGGCACCAGCCCCAGGAACTTCTAATCAGAAACACAACAAAAGGAAGCAAAGGAAAAAAAACAGATGATAACAATATGGGAAAGGAAGAGGCAGCAATTTGCAGAGCACTGAACATTCACGTTGCCATTCAAACCTCTGCACTACCTCAGCTATGAGGCTATATCGTGTGAAAGACCAGTGTGAACATACTCGTGCCCACAGGCTATACAGATCCTTGAAATTGGTTCCCCTCCTTGCTCTTTTAACCCCTCAGGAAACAGCAACAAAAAAATCTTTTTACAACAACAATTAACTTCTAAACAAACACCTACTTAGCTTTTGAATAAAAAGATGCACTTAACCACCGCCCCACATATTGAGATGAATATTCAACTGACTTCCATAGGCCTATTCCTATGTACATTTCAACTTGTACAAATGCAGGTGGGAAGAAGTGAGGTTTCTATTACCTATTTTTAGCAATGGATTTTATACATTACTCATTTAATGGTCATTTTAGAATCAATATGAAAAATAGGTACTCCAGCAGCAATCTACCTCCTTCCAAGACCTGAAGTTACAGGACATATCAGGAACTGTAGAATCAGGATTTCTAAATCCTGATGGACCTAAGATATGAGGCAGGAATAGAAGGAAGTGAGAAAACACAGCAGCAGGAGCCGTAGGACTAGACGATCACCCACCATCACTACAGGCACACTTGGGTGTTAGTGTCCTATGTTTCAAGAGGCAGGGAAGTGTTTTACGCCCCGCGCATTACCTATCATTCCGAAAAACCCTTGGCAGGTATCTCCGGGGGAACCACATGGCCAGAGCACACATCAGAACCCAGAGGATAGCCAGCTCATCCAGCATCTGGCCCAGGAAACTCAGCGTGGCGTGGAAGTAAACAGACCCAATCCCTGGAAAGAGGCAAACAAAAGGCAATATTGAGTAGTTAAAATGCGGTACAGCCTGAAATGTGCTTTAGTGATCTGGACCAAGTAACAGCTAGTAAACACTATTTGGCCTAGGAAAGGTTTAATAAAAAAGAAAGAATAGGGGAAGGAAAAGGTAAATCTGACCATTTCAAGAGGGAAACAGAAATTATCAGCAAATCAGACTAATCACAAAACATATTACAAAAGCAAGAGCTAGAGCTAAAGATGTATCTTCCACTAGCAAAGTAGACACATGTGAAAAAACATCTAGAAGTGAAATTAAATGCAAAAAAAAACCAAAAAATAACACTCAAATGCTTCTTCTGAAATTTCTCCCTCGCACATGCACAGGTAACTCAAAGAAGGGAAGCGGCTTGTGATGAGTGGCCAAGATACAATCATGTTCATAAGCGGAGAGTGAGATACTTGCCCACAGGGTTTCAAAGAGCCCTTTAAAAGTTTTCATGATCTCCGGGCACGTGCTTAAGACTCATTTTCCTTCAATGGGGATAAGCATATGGCTCCATCGTTAAAAAGGCTCAGAATAATCCAAAATACCATTATCCTCTTCAGCTGTGTCGAGCACTTTCAGCTCACGCTTTGGAAACAGCATTGGAGGAAGGAGGGCCAGCAGCGCTCTCGAGGAAGCCCAGATAAACACAAAGTTATGCAAAGGAAGGATGGGAAGGGAACAGAGCCACGGCCAGCGTTCCCAGCAGCCCGAAATGTCTAAGGGCGTCTCCTGCCAGAAAGTACAAGCGTCCCGGCTCCAACGAGTACACGCAGACTCCTCGACAGACGTCAGGGCTGCTTTGTGTGGCAGAAACAATCGAGCGCAAGCAGGAAAAACTGATTTCCTCTCCTTTCCAGCTCATGCATGAGCAGATAAACAGGGACTTACCAACCACAACGAGGAGGGTCCATATTAAGTATATTCCACTGTTGAAGCAGGTTGCGTATTGGCGGAATAAACACATACATATGGGCGGTAAAACAAAAAACAGGATGTTGCTTATCTAGGAAAAACAAAATAAAGTGCATCAAATACAGACAGAAAATGAAACAGAACTTTAAAATTTATAGGCTAGAACACCCCAAAATGCATTTTTTTTTCAGCCAGCGAAGCCATAGTTTATCAAATACAGCCCTCAGTTTCTGTCAAAGCTGATCTTTTTTTTTTTTACAAAGCATTAGCATGTTTTGTTTAATAACATTAAATTAATAGTGCAAGGACTGGGAACAGCGTAAAATGTGCTTGTCACATTATCTTTCCAATCTGTTCCCAAAGGAACTCTACTGTGAGTCTACAAATACCCAGACAATTGCAATTCAGGAAGTTTGCAGCAGCAAACAGACTGGGAACAAGGAGTACTACCATGCGAACTCTCTCCTCAAAGGCTGTTTCGAAAGCCCAACATGAAACAACACTAAAGTTATGGACATCAGGGAGGGCCTGTCAAGTTTGCTGAAGTCGAATAGCTACTGTGCTGGCAGGTCTGAAACAGAAGTCAGGTGAAGTCATTACCCTTTACCTTTATGTGCATGGCAAAGAAAGCCAGAAGTTGGAAGTCCTTCTACATTCTTTTCCTCCTGGTTCTTTGTTACAGAAATGACTGAAGGACAGTAATTACATGACTGAAAACTACAGACCTGAAAACCTATGGGAATATGCAGCATCAGGCAGTTACAAAAGCATGAAAAGGTTGATAATTGACACCATTCCTAACTTTCCTTAATTCAATATATATGAGTTGAACAAAGACATATTTTCTCTTATTTATCAACAACCCAAAAGCACAGTTCTCTCTTTAAACTCTGGAAAAAAAAAAAAAAAAAAAAAAGCTGTAGAGGTGATGAGCACCAGCCATCCCCGTACAGAACATCTGGTTCTTTGGGAATGACCCAGGCTGAGCACCGTCGCTGCTCTGATTCAGCCACGGTGTGTGGGAAAGCTGCCGCCACGGCGTCACTGTCGGAGGGGAAAAAGACGAGTTCCTCCTGCGTGCCTTCCCCACGCTCCTGCGCGCCTTCCCCACGCTCCTGCTCGCCTTCCCCACGCTCCTGCTCGCCTTCCTCACGCTCCTGCGTGCCTTCCCCACGCTCCTGCTCGCCTTCCTCACCCTCCTGCTTGCCTGGGCAGCCGCCCCACCAATGCTCTCCGAAACCAGATTTGCAGCCACCCTGGGGACAGCATTGCTCCAGAAGAACAGACCCCCTGCTCTTGGAGACCTACAAGCTTATGCAGCTAATAACAGCAGTCTGGTAAGGAAGTGGTTCAGGCATGGCAAATAAAGGCATTTACTCGTTCAGCTACTGTTGCCCTCCTCTCTGCACAGATGGAGCAGATCTGAGAACAAAGTTTACCGCAATTAAAATGGACACATCTGAATTAACATTTACAGGACTCATCAAAACACACTCCTAGGAGAGCGTTCAAAATGACAGTACTACAGGAGCATTTTCTCAGCACCATCTAGTTCCTGTATGACACCTTCCCTCACATGAAAGGTATATCCTCATAGACAAGATGTGTTTCCCTCAAAAGTCTTGGCTTTCAAATGCCACTGAAGTAAAATACTTAGAAAGAGCTACTGCCTTGCTCAGTTTAATACTATAAACACCCTGCAAGCATCTACCAAAAGATGCCTGGTAACGGCACCCAGCCCACACAAAGACTGGCTAAGGCAAAGCAGTTCACCGATGCCTTCAGCACTACTTCTGTAAAAAGAGAGAGTAAAATGAATACACTGAGAGGACAGAAACTTGGCAAAATCCGTCTCCCTGCACAAGCTAGATCAGTCATTAGGCAATCAGCATGGGGAGGTTTGTACTGACAGGGACAACCATCCTGCTCTTCTGACATTTTATCACAGTCAGATCTGTGGCAGTCTGTCCTACCTGTGCTACACCTGTGTATTAACTACCCGATAATTATAAGCATTTGCACCACTGTTGGCCTCTGAAAGCTGAGGAAGAAAGCAAGGAGAATGGAGGAGACAGAGTAAAACAAGGACTCCTGAACAGTTCTGGCCTCCTGCCCGCACTGCCAAGGCTCTCGGCAGGACACAGGGCAGGAGCCCCGGGCTCTGCGCAGGCGAGAAGCTGCCGTGCTGCTTGGGAAGGGTCTGCCAGGACAGCTGCCTCCCCGCTCCCACCGCGCGCACCCTGTAAGCCAGCGCAAGGATGTACCCTCTTTGGCCAGTTACTGGCTCCTACTTGTTCTTTTGTCTATAGGAGGCCCCTCGTGGACCCATATAGTGTCCGAGGGGGCATTCACATCACAGCTTTGGATAATTGGCTTAGTCTGCCGGCTCTGCACACTCCTGCACCACACTGGTCTGTGGAGAGGGCGAGCTCCTCTAGAGACCACAGCCCTGCTGGCGCAAGCTGGGCTTCTTCACAGAATTGTCCTCTGATGTATCCTCCTTTCCTCTACACACCTAAAGACACAGGAAAACCGTCATTAAATGAGATTTCTAGAAGCTGTGAAGAGTATCATCTGATGATCTGTTTGCACACCAAGTATGTGTTCAGCAACAACAAATGGACTCACTTCTGGAATTCCACACCAAGCCAGTAAATCTAGTCTTTGTAGTTCACAAGTAAAGATGGTAAGAGGCTGTTAATGTCCCCCAGCAAAGTCACAGTGCTGGGTGCATCGCCTCTCTGGGGAGGCAGCACGAAGAACAAAGTTATTTCTACGGACTTGCACTAAAGCAAACTTTAAAAGACAGACTGATCTGCAGAAGCTCTGTTGAAACAACCTGTATGTTCTGCCTAAGAGGTTCACTGAATCATCTTCTATTCCACTCCTCCACCGCCCACCCCTCAAGTCAAAAAAAACAAAGGAAAGAAAGAAAAACAGTGGCCAGGAGACAGTCATGGACCAGAACCTGCTCTGCTATGTGCTTTTCCAGGCATAGTGAGAAGGCTGCTTCTAAGCCCAAAACAAGCAGGAGATGTAGTGTGCCAGCAGCAGGAACATTAACAATTCCTTTTGGACCTCAGAGTGCTTAAAATTTTGTATTTAGCCACAGTGAGGACAGAGAGAGTTATCAAAAGACAGAAAGACAGAAAGAAAGCAAGCGCTATAAACAAAGGACTCTAGAAGGAAGACTTTCTACTTCGATGGCTAGAACTGTCTACATCTCAAAATCAGAGTAGGTAATCATTGCATACAAAAGATATAGACTAGAAAACCCTTTCTTGGCCTAGGAAGAAGATAACAAATGAGTTATATCCACTTACCATGCCTGTAACAACATGGTTTTGTATTAGGGATTAGATAACAAAGGAGAAGCTCTGCCCTGCGGCACTGTTCCTCTGGCACTGACCTCCTGTTCATGTTAATGTCTTACCTGCAAATGCAAGAAGACTTTTGCGATATAAAACCTAGAGCTTGGCTGTGGTCAGCTCTTCATGGAATGGCCACCAATCGTATTTCTTAACATTGTAAAAGTTGAAGTAATTTCAGTAATAAAATTACTTTGTGTTAAGTTTACAAGAAATACAATACTCACATTTACTTCACCTAATCACTTAATTCTCCTTTGCATACAACATGACTGGTATTTTCCACAAGTTATATCAAGTTATATATTTCAAATCAGGTCTTGGGAGCAATTTCTCAAGCAAGTTCCTTAATTTCTCTTGGTTTCAACCCAAGGACTCAATGAGATCAGAACTAACCCATAGCTTTTACTCTCTGTTACCAGTCTGGGTGCTACAAGGGCCACATCCTTAGATAAACTGCAATATTGACACTATCCTTTCCAAGTAATGAAGGCACCTACGCTTTGTGCTTCTGAAAGTATTTGCATGTACAGTTTTTGAATTCACACAATTAGCCTGTATGGTTTGCTAAGATACAAATCAAACCCCAATACAGATAACAGCAGTGAAAAAATTAGCAACTAGAGTACAGACAGTTTCATTTGGGATCAGCAAAAGGGAATGATTCTGCATTACAATTCTGGAAAACGGATGAGCATCCCATCAGGAGCAACTCATCCTCTGGTTCATACAATTGTGGACCTTCAGATTTCCGACTATTTAGCTGTATGAAATGAATATGGGACACAGGCCATGGAGAGAATGCCAAAAGCCAGTTCGGATCACAGCGGCCTAATTTTGCTCACATCTGGCCATAGTCCTACCAAATGTGATGTTTCCCACAGTCCCAGCAAAGATGATGCAATTTTTACTACTCTGTTGGGTCTCTCAGACCACATCTGCAATGTTTGGCGATGAAGGCAGCATTTTTGCACTATCACTTCGCGACGGAACAGCCAAAATTAACCTACTAGCAATGAGGGAGTTTAGAGGGACTTCTAAATCTTGATCAGTGAGCACGCCACTCACAAGAATGGAGGATCTGTGTAACAGAAAAGAAGTGGCAAAGATCACATGGACATATTCTCACACTCCTTAGACTATTTGACAGCTGCTTAAAACTTTTATCCCCTTTTTAATAAGGAACAATAAGGCACATGTTCTTTCAATATCTGGGGATCTTTGTATGTGTTGTACGCAAGTCTGCTTAAAGGTCCTGCCTTAGAAAACTTCAACAAGTTTCAAACCAGACCCAGAATTGCGCTAAGAAGCAATAAAATTTGGACTCCACTCAAAACTTCTCAAGAGCCCCATGGACCCTTGAGAAGATGGGCTTCTCCGAGACACCCATCAAGCCACTGCAAATGAAACTGTCCTAATTTTCAGGAGCTGGGAGCGCAGGGCACAACCCCTCACAGCAACCCGGGGCTAAACCTCTCCTGTGTCTCCCGCTAGTGCAGCCTTTCCTTCCTCCCACCTTCAGCGCACACATTGCCCATGCACACACACCTGCTGCAAAACCACGGGCCCCGGGGCAGACTTGTGCTGATCCAGCAGGAACCTCGCTTCCCCACTGGGACATCGCTGCAGCTCGGGCTCTTTGCGAGTGCTTTTATGCCACAGCTGACCTGCTCGCTGCAGACCGCGGGACGTCCCCCTGCCTGTGTAGCTAGCCCCCAAACACACCAGCTCTAACTGAGGAACTTCTTGGTTATCCCGAGCTTTCCCTCCGGTTGCTTTTGGTTCTCATGCTGTAAGCACAGTTGAGTTCATAGGGACAAGGAAAGCGGACAGTTTCCCCCCTCCATCCTTGAGGTTCTCCCACAGCAGAGACCTGTTAATGCTGAGAGCATTTTAGAGTGAACTGCAAGGAAAACAAAGAAAGAAAGAAAGAAAGAAAAAAAAAAACACGAGGGAGTAATATGTACAGTGCGCACTGCTGTTGCTTGTCCTAAGTGTGCAGCACGCAGAAGAAGACAGTCCCTGACAAGACTCCAGCAGACAGAGCAGCCAGACGCCTTTCCTTCAGCTGAGTGCAGCCCTGCTGTTTTTAAGCGAGGTACAAGCACCGGGTTAAAGAAACCGGCGGAGGAAGGACTCGGCGAAGGATGGAATTTCGGGGCAGAAACCCAAGCGAAGCGCGCGCCGTGCAGCGGCCAAGGGACACGGCGCGCAAGGCGCCGCGCTGCCCCGCGGAGCGCGCGGAAACCCGCAGCGGCAGCGACCCCGGCACCGCGGCGTCCCCCCGCGCCGAGCCGCACGCGGGGAGCGCGGCGGCCA
>JAUBNY010000185.1:621697-691686 GCA_032275445.1 Crypturellus soui
GGCACCGCGCGATGGGCGCGGGGGGCGGCGGCAGCCAGCGCGGCGGCACCGATGGACGCGGATGGCGGCGGCGGCGGCGGCCGCGGCGCGACATGGCGGCCGCGCTGAGGCGCATTCCTTCCTTGCAGCTCAACATCTCGTTCCCGGCCACGGGCTGCCAGAAGCTCATCGAGGTGGACGATGAGCGCAAGCTGCGCACCTTCTACGAGAAGCGCATGGCCACCGAGGTGGCGGCCGACTCGCTGGGCGAGGAGTGGAAGGTGAGGGCCGCACGGGGCCGGCGCAGCGCGGCCGTCGGGCCTCCCCTGCGGCGCGTGCCGTCCCGTGGTGTCCGCGTGTTTTTATTCCGCGCGTTCGTGCTGCTCTTCACAGTATGTCGCTGCTTTTGGTTAGGTTGTGGTCAGGTTGTAGACCTGCAAGACAAAATCCAAGTCTGTACCGTAACATGATTTTGGGTCTTTGATCGATTGGAACCGTAATTGCCTCCGTTGTGGTTTAGTTGCAGACAGCGTATGGAAGATAAACCCCATGCTAAGTCTCATGGAGGGGTTTACAGGTTTGGACCCTTGATATGGGTGATCTGGAGAATCCTGGGCAAGGGGGTGCTCTGGGTGTTGCTGCTGGAGCAGAGGGGGTAGGACTAGGTGATCTGTAGAGGTCCCTTCCAATCTCAACTCCCCACAAAAGGGAGAACAGAGTGTTTATTTTTCTTTTCATGGACAAAACCTAGATTCTGGCTCACAGGAACCAGCGTTGAGCCAGATCCCCCAGCTGAGGGGACAGATTGCCGTTTTTATGCCTCCACTAGCAGCAGTTCTTCAGCAGCAGTTTTCCCCGAGTCACTGTGTCGTGTTCTCGTGGCTGCTCTGCAGAGTATAAGAGGTGCAGGAGTGACGGCGTGTGCATCTGTGCCTCCGCAGGGCTACGTAGTGCGGATCAGCGGCGGCAACGACAAGCAGGGCTTCCCCATGAAGCAGGGCGTCCTCACGCATGGCCGCGTCCGCCTGCTGCTTAGCAAAGGCCACTCCTGCTACCGCCCGCGCAGGACCGGCGAGCGGAAGCGCAAGTCCGTGCGTGGCTGCATCGTCGATGCCAACCTCAGCGTTCTCAACTTGGTCATTGTGAAGAAAGGTGAGAGGGGGGACATGGTCGGCATGGTGCTCGTGACTGCCTCCCGCAGGAACTTTACCTGCATGTGGAGAGGGCATGGGATGCTGTCCTGAAGGCCCTGCTGAGTTTTACACTTGCTTAATCACTTCTGGAAGTGCTGCTTCCAAAGTGAACTGTTCTTATAAGTGCCAACAACATGATTGTGTTAAATTGGAAAAGTGTAGCTGGCTATGGCAGTCCTGGCAGGTTTATGCCAAAGATAGATTACCTGGTATTCTAGTGAGGTTTTTATGTATTCCAGCATTAAAATTGATCCTCTCCAATAAAAAAAAAAAAGAGTTTTAGATATAGTCTTAACCAGCATATCAACATTTTTCTTGAAGGTGAAAAGGATATTCCTGGACTGACAGACACAACTGTGCCTCGTCGCCTTGGTCCCAAAAGGGCCAGCAGAATCCGAAAGCTCTTCAATCTCTCTAAGGAAGATGATGTTCGACAGTATGTTGTGAGGAAGCCTCTGAACAAAGAGGGTAAGAACTCGTATTTTACTGCTCGTGTGTCTTTGCATCTGAATGGGGGTGGCCAGTCTACTGCAGAGAGTGAACCATGCTGTCAATTAATCTGCTGCAGTTAACTGTCCCAATCGTGAATAAGAAGTGAACACTTCTCTATTTTTCCTGCATTTTTCTCTACTTTCTCTTTCCCTGTCTCCTAGGGAAAATTCATCTTTTTTTTAAGAAAAAAATGAGTGGAATCTCTATTATGTTTTCTGATGCTCCATAGAGTAGCCTTAAAACATTTTTTTTAGTAGAATTAGGTTGAAAATGAGTGTTTGAATATTTTTGAAACATCAGTGTTTGTGTGATGGTGATAGGGGACCAAAATACAGGTTGATGCAGCTGAGACTTTTTTTTTTTTTTTGCCTCTGTTGTGGCAGTCTGTCTCTGAGACTTCTTGGGAAGTCACTTTTTTTCGTTCTCCGCAGCCTCTTCTTGTAGTCTAAGATTCATTTGGTGTTTTGTGTTAGCACACAAGTAAGGGTGAGGAGTGTTTTAAGAGAAATAATATGATAATAGTGGTTGGACACTATGGAGAGTTCTGGAGTAAAACTGCTTGTTGACAAGCAGCTTTGTGGTCCTGGGAGCTATGCTGTCTGCTATAGAATGGAGTCCTGGCAGACAGCTTTGTTCTGACTACTTAGTCGTACAGGGTAAACAGTGAAATCTTACAGGTGCACATGTTATTTATGTAAGAAACTTTTAAAGCTGAAAGTAAACAGTCTGTTCTGAAAGCAAGAGGGTGGCTTTCCATTTTCACCTGCGTCAGGTCTAGGGGAAATGTTGAAGGAGGTTATCTGGGAAGGAAGGAATTCCTCAGAAAGCTGCCTGCAGGTGGAGAGCATTGCCTCACAGCAATGTCAACAGAGTTTGTTTTGTTGCTGTTAAATTCAACAGTAATTGATTATTCTTCTTGTGAAATAGGTGAAGATGCTGAACTGTGTGTTTTAACTTAGTATACTAAGCATTTAAAATAGTATTGCTGTTCAGAGCAAATGGCACTTGGTGTTCGCAAGTTGGATAGGGGGTGCTCAGGGCTGTTTTGGAGGAAAACTGTTGCTTTTACTGATCAGAAGTTCTCTTCAGGCAAGAAACCTAGGACCAAGGCTCCTAAGATCCAGCGTCTAGTGACTCCTCGAGTTCTGCAGCATAAGCGCAGACGCATTGCTCTGAAGAAGCAGCGCACCCAGAAGAACAAGGAGGAGGCAGCGGAATATGCTAAGCTCTTGGCCAAGAGAATGAAGGTGGGTGTTCACCCTGCTGGGCTATATGGAGTCTGTAGGATCAAGGGATTTGGTGATGATGACTGTATATGCACTACACAGCTACGTTGTTATAAGGAATGCTAGAATGCAAGTATAAGCGCCCTCAGTCAAAAGCATTTTCCTA
This sequence comes from Crypturellus soui, assembly GCA_032275445.1. NCBI lineage: Eukaryota > Metazoa > Chordata > Aves > Tinamiformes > Tinamidae > Crypturellus > Crypturellus soui. Next base: position 624,754 of record JAUBNY010000185.1, read on the forward strand.
AGAATTACCCTCTCCTGCCAGTCAGAGGCCAGGCTAACTACTCTTCCATTTCTCTGAGAGCGAAGCTTGAAGACAGTGGTACTCAGGCTCGTAGTGGTGGTTCTATCTTCATGGTCCTCTGTGTGGTGCTGGCCCAGGCATTTGCGTGACTGTGGGGATGCGGGTTCTAGCAGTTGCCCTGGGTGGAAAGTGACTTGTTAAAGAGCTGTCAGAGTGTGAGCTTGAACACGGGAGGGCAGTGACTGCACAGCACTGTTAAAATTTTCATCGGTGCTTTAAAATTTCCTGATTTTTCAGGTGAGCAGTGCTTGAAAGCACATAGACTTTGTTCTGAACTCTGCAGGAGTGCTTTTGTACTTTAGGCTGTGTTGTCCTTTAGTAATGTGTTAAGATGCATGGGCTTGTAAAGGGATGAATACCTGCAGAGTTCTTACCACCTGGGAGGAAAAAGATACTGAGTTTTGCTTTAGTTAACATAGTAAGTCATTACTGCAGTTTCCTTCAAGTTGCATTTATATAGAGTGTTTGCAGATCTCTTACAGAAATATTTGATTGAGTGCAATGTCTCATTACTTGTTTTATGCTTTTTTCCCCGTCTAGGAGGCCAAGGAAAAACGCCAGGAGCAGATCGCCAAGAGGCGCCGACTTTCTTCGTTGAGAGCTTCTACATCTAAATCTGAGTCAAGTCAGAAGTAAAGATGTATGTGATAATGAAAATAAACCCCTTTTGTGGCTAACTTTCACCATGAGACTTTACAGTCCGTCTTGTTACGGGTCATTTCTTAAAACAATCATTCTTCTGGACAAACTGCATTATGCAGACTACATTAGGACATGGTTTTGATGAAGTTCTTTTTTGGCAGTATGTAATCCATGTTCATGCATTTGGTGAAAATAGGAAAATCATAATAGCCTTGAGGATAAGATAGCAAAAACCTGTAGCCTTCATCTTATTTGGGGAAGAATTGAGTGTATTTTGGCACACCTCTCCTGAAAAATGGAACTAAAGACTGACCAGGAATAAGCCACCTATTATAAGGTTTGACGTTGGCATTTTACTTAAAACCTTGTGGCCTTTATGTATGCTTAGACTCTACTATGAGCAGACTGAGTACTTGATACGGTTGATGAGATTGCAACAGTGATGTGAGGCTGCCTGTCAAGTGTTTGATGTGGAATGGCTGTGCTGAACAGGTTGTCTTTATTGTACCTTTGGTCAGCATCCATGTCAGTTCTCACTCAGATTTTTTATTTTCAGTAAAATACCTCAGCACATAAAACTTCTTATCCCCACTGGAAAAGTCATGAGTGCATAAACACTTTCTTACTGTCTTGTGGGCATGGCAAACCGACTTAAGCCAAGGTCTCACTTGACTTAATTGAAACAAGTTTTGTGTGGAATGTGGAATCCAGAGTCCTACAGATTAAAAGTTGCAGAACAAGAGACTGGTTAAGTAGTCATCCTGAATTTGCAATTTGGATTAAATGATACTGATGTGAGGAATTTCCTGCTTCACGTATTCTTGCTGCAGCTGTCCTAAAAGCAAGAGAATTATTTTAAAATAAAAAGTTGCTCCAAACTGTGATTTAACTTGTTTCACAGTTTGCAGCTGGGAGCTCTACTAAAAAACAAACAAAAACATCTGGAGCTTCAGTGTGAGGAACAAGGATTCTGGACACAGTCCGGTTTTGCTGTTTGGCTGTAAACTCCTGTCTTCTCAGTACGAAGTCTCTGCAACTGTAATAGTCTGCATTTGCTAAGCATTGAATTCTGATAGTCACAGAACTTAAGGGAGGGTAAAAAGCCAGAGGCAAAAATGCATGAGAGGCCTGCACAGAATTTGAGCTCCATCCTTTTGAGCTCCTCTCCAGTAACCAGGTGAAGCAGCACTGGCGCCTCCCTGTGCTCTGGCAGCCCCCCATCCTCCCAGCACTGCTGGGAGTGGCAGGTACCTTGTCTAGCTGCAGCAGGTTGCTCAGGCCTCTATCCAGGATAGGTGGGCATCTCCAAGCACCTCTTTCAGTTTGTGCCTTTAGCCTCTTCTGCTGTTGTTGAGGAAAGCTTGGCTCTGACTATCCCAGAATCGCAGGATGGTTGAGGTTGGAAGGGACCTCTAGAGATCTAGTCCAACGCTCCTGCACAAGCAGGGACACCTAGAGCATGTACATCCTATAATTCTCCTGAGTCCTCTCTTCTGTTACCTTTGTGACTCTTTGCTGGACTCATGTTTATAAATCCCTGTCCTCCTTGCAGGGGAGGTCTGGGCTGGCTGTATGTGGCCTCATGCTCACATAGTAAGGGGAAGGATCAGCTCCTTCCCTGGCTGGCAGTGCTCTTCCCAAAGTGCTCTGGGAGTGGGTACTCCAAGGGCACAGGGGGGTAGCTCGTGGTCACCTTGTTCACCAGAACCCCTGTGTGTCCCTCTGCTTCCCCCAGGCAATTGCCCACGGGCCTGTGCTGGTGCAGGAGATCATGTGCCCCAGCTGCAAGGCTGGCTTTTTGCCCTCCTCCAACTTCTCATTCCTGTGCAGCCCTTGCTCCAGCTTTGCACACATGAGGACGAGAGTCGTTTGGTCCTCAGAAAGGGGGAGAACCAGCACTGCTAAGTTGCTGGTAGCTTACAACTCAAACAGAATTTTAAACTAGACCCTTTGGCTATTGCAGCCCTCAAGTTTGCCAGCTGAGGCACAAAAGGAAATGCACTATTAGTCCTTGCACCTTCCTCACATTCGTGTTTCTTTAGGAATTCTTAAGGACAAGCTTTGATCTGTGCCTCCTTACTACTACACCACTGTATCTCAGCACAGTGCCTGTTAAACCTTCCTTTAAAACACAAACCAAACCAGAACTCAGCACCTGCTCTGAGGAGTACAGCCCCCAGCTGCCCAACCAGTGACGCTTCTCCACATCAGAGAGCAACAAGTTGAGCACACTGAAGACCAGGGCCATCGCACTCAAGTTCAGCCTCCTGAGGGTGGCTGTCAGCTTTCCCCATCCCGACAAACCTACTGCTTCCCTAGGGTGCCTCAGGCTGTGCTCCCTCCCTGACCACATCTCCCCCAGCAGGGCCCATCTCCTCTGCCCCAACACTATCCTCACCCTTTCCCACCACTCCCAGCTTCACTGAGGTGCAATTCTGTGTGCAATTCTCACCAGGCAGTCGAAGAATCCGCCCTTTGTCTAATTACAGGCAATTAGAGGCACTTTAAGATTAAATTCAGTCAAGGAGACAATTATCAACGGCAAAAATGAAGCTGAAAAATTGAAGTTTCACATGGGATTTGTATGTATTTTATTTTGGGGAAATACATTAAAAATTGTTGTACTCTAAGATGCCTATACAAAACTCAGAATACACGAGAGTGCCCTTTCAACTCAAAAAACATTTGTCAAATGTACAAAAACATCATAGAGCAATACTTGTTAATCAAAGCACAATAAATGGGTGCCATCTTGCAACAGTTCAAACAATCTCTAAAACAGTGCAAATTTTATTGCATTAATAAAAAAAATTCCCCAGCTCACTTACTAAATTCTTAATTTATTCACACTACATCCTTTATCCCCATTAAAATACAGTTGTATCCCCATTAAGAGAGTTGTATTCCCATTGAAATACAGTTGTATCCCCATTAAGAGTTGTATCCCCATTAAAATACAGTTTATCGAAAGATCCTTAAAGGAGCTTAATATAGTCCTAAAAATAGCAAACAATCCCTTTTATTTGCACCACTGATTGATGCAGCCTGAAAGACAAAAAAGTTGGTTACTCTTCCCATATGCATCACAATAAACAAACAGCACAGGAGGGAAAAAAAAAAAAGAAAAAAAGAACAAAAGTTCAATTTAAGTGCTGAAACTGAGCTGTTAAGAGTATAAGGATGTTATTTTCTTTTGTAAAAATGTCCATGAGAAAAAGTTGATATATGTAAGGCACCTTAAAGTTTTGATTAGTCAAATGAATAAAGGTTAAAAATACCCATCTTGTGTTTTTAAAAATTATAGTTAATACAGTGACCTCTTTACCATTTAATGAAATAAAGAAATCTGCATTGATGCAATTGTTAAGAGTTTTAAAGAGAAATCAATGGGTAGATTCTTCAGTGAATTCATTCTTAACACACTGTTTTAAAACACAATTTATATGGTCTAATTCATACACTTTGAAATATTCCTCTGTGTTGCAGCTAATCAAAGGAAGAAGTATACTCAAGGAAAAGTATAAAAAAGGTATATTATTTTAGCTGAGGCAGTTCAGAAACCATTATTTCAGTTACCATGAAATATAACTACTCTTTTACAACTGCAGTGTAACTTCTTTTTCCATGCTTAAACAACTTGAAGATTCACTTAGAACAAGATTAAGTTATTTGCAAAGTAAATGAATTTGGTTTTAAACACATTTACTAAATAACACTTTACCATTAAGATTTAATTCTCCAAGTTTGAGTTACACAATATGAAGACAGGATAAGTCTGTAAGTAACATACAGATATTACTAGAACATGAAAACCCAGTATATAGTATTATGCCAATACTGCAATTCTGTTACACATTCTTTCCAAACAGGATTTTTGAAGTCAATTCCATATTCACTTATAGTTATTACATCTTGGTAATGTGCTGCAATTTTAGTACACATGAATAAGAAGCTGGATACTTAAGATCCCACTTTTAAACTTTTAAGATCACATTTCTTGTTTTAGTTCTCAAAACCACACACACATATATATATATTTCCATAAGCTACCGAAGCCATAAACATGATTTGGTGATAGATGCAAAATAAGTCCTCTCAGCATATCTGACTGCCATTTAACATTGTTAGAGCAACAGTTCAAAGAAGTTCTGTGTATTTGTTATTCCAGCATGTATTTTCTAACATACTAGACTTTGATACTCCATAAACTTTTTGCCTACACATATGCAACCGGTCTGGTTTGCATCCTCACTTTGTGCCACCAACTACAGGCTTTCATTATTTGCAACCATTTTCCTAAACTTTATACATGAGGCTTTTATGATATACAACAGAACTACCTACTTAGTAATGGCAAGGGAGTTATATGCCAGCAAGAAAATTCGGAGGCAAGAGGTTATTACCAAACAAGCAAAATACTTATTTTTCTGCATCCACTGAGAACTAAGGCCAGGCTCGTTCACATCAGCTCCCCAACACTCCTGTCCAGCTCATTCACGCATCAGACACTTAGAATCCTAAGTGTGAAACAGAACAGAAGCATTTGGACTAGAAACCAAGTCATTCCAAAGGAGTCCACTGATTATGTTTTTAATAGAATAATAAACACAGTGCAAGAGTTCACAAGAGTTCTGAAGATTTTCCCTATTCATTTTTGGGCATATTTTCAAGGATGAATTACTGAGCCATGCTAACCTTTGTTCGAAACAAACAAAACCTGCATACTCTTTTCTCTGCCATGCTCAGAATCCTTTGCTCACTCAAATAATGAAAGGCTAAAAGTCTTAAAATATCTAGGTGTAGGAACACGTACAGGCAGTCTCTGCCTGGCTGCAGCAGACAGAAAAGTCACAGGAGGAACACGAGGTGCATTTGAAAGCAGACACAGCAACATGGAAGTGAACTATGACAACCCTTAATTCTTTTTTTTTCCCTCTTTTTGTTTTAAAGGATCTTCTCAAATGAGACCTTTAATAAAGAAAGCAGTATCACTGGTCTGATTTTGATTAAAATCATGATTTCATTCAAGAACCAGGTGGATAATCTGCAGTTAAAACTAGGCATTAAAATACAAGCTTTGACTTGTGTAGCTACTGCTCTATTAAAAGTTAATTACGGTAGGCACAGTCACGTCTTGAAATAAATGCATCCAGGATTTTCACCACCCTGAAGATGCGCACAACAGAAATAGAGGCTAGTTTGTAGTGTACAGAACAGCCCGTGTGCTGCAGGAGCACGTTCATTCTTCTGGAAGAACGACTGGGAATCACGCAAGTACCGTTTTGCCTCAGTCTGGAGGCCTTTTTGCTTCAGTGTATATGCACAAGGAAAGTCTAACAAACACTTAGTACTATATACTGCCATTTTGGCCATTTCTATAGGACTACTGCCTCATTATCCTAGATTTTCAGCAACAATGAGAAAGTTGCATTTCTAAGGTGTATAAGGAATTTGGATGTCACTTGGTTATCTAAGACACTTTCTTTGTAGACAGATTTTCTTTGTAATTTAATGAGATGGGAGAATTCAAGGGTACCTAAGACTTAATTATATGCAAGTCGTGTAAAATGTATGGTTTGGCTGTTCAACATTAGACAAAATATGTACCATTGTGTCATTACGGTCGGTACAGAAAAAAAAAAGCCATTTTTATTTGTAGAAGTAATCATTGTTGGCAGTAACGCTTCAGAGAGATGTTTAGTTTGAAAGCACAGAATTGTTTACACAAACTACATAATAACAGAAAATAAGAAAATAAGAAAAATCAGGCAATACAGATGCATATTAAAGGAAAACAGTTCTACTCTTCCATTGTGATGCAAGGTGATGTCAGATATTGGCAAAGAACCATGCGTAAGCATCAAAGAACAAAGGGCAGAAAAAGAAAAGAAAAAAAAAAAGTCATCGGGCACTTCTTTGCTTTTTGTTATTGAGAATACATTGTATTTTCAACAGGTGAAGCTGAAGAGCCTGCCCAGGCTTTATCTGCTAATTGGTTTAAGAATAGCACTTGTAGACAAAATGAAGTAAGTCAGCCTATAATACAAAAAATATTTGGAGAAAAATACCATATATTTTTTAATAGAAAAACAGATTTTCTGAAAAGGAAGCTTGGTTTTGATTTTTCAGCTGGTAGATGTTTCAGACCAAGAGTGAGAATCCTTAAGTTTAAGAAACTAGTATGAAGTGATTATATTTGTACTCAAGCTGGATTACAGTTTCAGATGTGCTCCTCTAATAAGCTGCAAGTATTTACCTTTTCTGTTCTCTCCACGAATAACTCCATCAGAAAACTCTCAGTTAAATTTCAGTAAGAGGAGGAATAAATCTTACCATATTAGTCTAATATCAGAACAGTGTCCAAGCTCTTCTTGCCAAAGATTTAACTATTTTTGTTAGTTGGGCATATAAGGGGAAGAAATGTCTTGGCACTAGAATGAAACTGAAGATGAAATTATCTCTTAAGGTCATTCATTCAAGCACTTCAGTTTTGTGTGGACACACACCTTGAAGACAGCATTTATAAATATACTTCTAATTGAAATATTGAGTTTGGACTGCAAGTGCAAAATAACCCTCTGGCTATGTGAGATAACAAAGGGTTGCTAAAAAAAAAAAAAAAAACCACAGGGAAGAAGAAGAAGAAGAAGAAAGAAAAGGAAAAAGGTCAATGAAAGGACAGAATAATGTCTAATTAGCATCCAATTCCGAGTGCTTAGTGTAAAAGTCTACCATTGTTCTGGAGAAAACATTGGTATATTCACAGGATCTTTCCCCCCACTTTTTCTTTAGATCAGTCAAAGATCATTTAAAATATTGACTGGAACAAGGATCAGTAGCTGTGTAGCAGTTTTAGGTAGTGTAATCTGACCAAGACAGTTACATTCCAACTTCTAAACCAAAGACTCGTACATTTACATTCATAAATACATACTGCATACAAATGCAAGATATCTCTCTTTAGATAAAGGAGATTCTAAAGAAGTACTGAAAGGTCTTATCATTTTGTATCAGAAAAGGACTTTCACCAAAATAGACAAATATTGGTAGAAAAGTCACCAACTTCTTCTATTTAATCACACCGTTCTGAACAATCTGATATTGCGAGGTGGAGGGGAGACATTTGGGGAATAAGAAAGAAGAAATATATACAAGGAAAATGCAGATACATCACTGAAATCATCTCATCCTATTAATATATAATTCATTATAGTATACATTAACATTTTAAAGTATTTTACACTGTTTTTCATGAAATGATAGACAAAGCATGTTGTAGTTGCATGAAATCACTGATGAACTGCTCAATTATCACCCTTTTTGGCGTTCAGAAAATGTATGCATCACCACCACACTCCTGATTTTTTTCCACCTCTGTTTTTATCTTGCCAAAGTTCAAAAGCTTCTCTTCTCCTTTTCATATTAAAGGTGCTCCAAAGCATTTCCTACAACACTCAACTCTGCTGCTTGGTGGAGCATCTATTTTCTGCATCTTGTCAAGGATATCCTTAGGTAGAGCTTTAAATGCAATTCTGTATTCACTATCAAAGACCTCTGAAACAGAAAGAACATAGTTGAAGTCATTCAAGAAACACTGACGATATAGTCCTGTCTAGACATTTGTTTTTATATAATATTATAATAAAGGTATATTTTAGCTTAAATTGAACTTTTTGTTTGTTTGTTTTGTTTTGCTTCCCAAAATATATCCTCACAAGAAACCTGAAAAGCATTTCCAGGCTGCAGCCTCAGAAAATGTAAGTAGCACCGCAGCCACTTTTATCACAACACAGCCTGCCGGCTCCCACGATGCTTCTCCTGTCACATTCTTTCAGGAATTGCCTGGCTAGCAGTATCAGCCAAATAAAAGTCACAGTTAAGGGGTCACCAAGAAAGGATGGATATAAAATTCACATTCAGGTGGCAAAACAACACAAGGGTCATCTGAGCTATGTGCATCTGGGAAAGATGGAAAAGATTAGGAGCAAGTTTTCTGTTATGAAGTTTGAAAAGTTAAGCTAATAAACCTATTACTAGTTTCAATTAAAATGTCAAAATTCGTAGTCATATCTGAATCAGATTTTCATAAAAGCAACACCTGCTCCAACAGTGACAGCACTTGTATGTACTACCAAAATGCAACAATTAACTTGCATTTAAAAAAAAAGTCAAAAAGATATTATTTATTACACTGCATACAGAGAATTCATGTATTTCATGCAGAAGTAGTATTTTTACTTACCAATGTCAATATTCTCTCTTCCAAGAGATACCAGAGACAGGAAAAGGATTTCTCTATAAAAACTCCTAGGAAATATTTTGAAAGATGAATAAATGAAAGTACAAATCACTCTACATTTAGAAACTCACTGTTAAAAGACAGTATTATCTTTGCTGTTCATCTTGCTTGTGAAGAAGATGATTGATCTACACAATAACTATCTTATGGAAAACAGGCAGACATGAGAAAACCGTAACTCAGATTACGATAAAATCATAAGTCACTGCAGTTATGCAGTAAATGCAGCGGTTATATCATCTGGTCTCCCTATTGAAAATGCCATAAAAACTTCAGAACAAGAAATACAAATTTAAGCCCCACTTATTTATTAAATTTTCTTCCTTGAAGGTGAAGACAAGCAGCATGGAGAAATTATGTGTTGTTTTCATTTCCAGAAAACCAAGATCTAACTTAGAAATTGATATAATGTAACAATTCAATATTACTCTTTTCTTGTGGAGCTGGGAAAATTTCTTCTTTAGGCAGATTTGTTTGTGTTTAACAACAACAAACTACAGCACCAAAGATTAACCTAGTATGATAGACTCTTGAACGTATGTGTGGCAATTTACGGCACGGTATTTTTGGTGTGATGGCAGCACATGAAGCCCTCTGAATTGTAGTAAAGATCACAAAAGATGCATAGATTTTTCACATGCTTTCCTTTGTTGACTACACTACATCAGCTTTTCCTAGACAGTACTCCTGGTAGGTAAAAATTTTGGTAGTTTGGAGAAGCCTTCAAAATGCTGTATTTTTTTTTTTTTTTTTTAGTAATTTGCTAAATCTGCAGCCAAAATCTCCATAATCAGTTAGTGCATTTATACTAATTCACTTGATTTGATAAAGTAGATTTGTGTCTACTCAACACTGTTAGTATTTGCATACCCATTGTGTGTTAACACATTTCTAACTGAATACTCCTTACAGATATTTATGAAGTACATACCACCTGATCTTGTTTACTTTGGCTGGAAAGAAAACAAGAAGAGATGCCCCTTTACCTCTGTCGTTTGACACCTGGTTTAACTTTCTGTAGAAGGAAGTTGATTGGTTTAGAAACATCATTGTGTTGAATACTCAGTTTGATATTCTCTAACAAGGTGTTCGTTGCCTGCTCATCTTCTGCTATTATGGAGGATCTCTTCTCAGCAGAATCTGGGAAACACAAGAATTTTTTTTCACATCAGTAATAGAAGATAAAATATATACAGAGTTTGTTGGAGTGGAATGGCCTTGTCCACATATAGTCTTCTCTTCAGAGCACAAGTGACAGAGTGCATCATTACCCATGTGCTATACCTGTTTTTCTCACGGTAGTATTGAGCAAATACCTTATTTTTTTCCAGAACAACAACATAAAAAAAGAGAAGTTCTGCTCCTTATTTACATTCCTATCTGGATGTTTTTTAGGATGCTTTCTAGAGAATATGTCACAATCAATAAGCTCTTGTGAAATCAAGAGAAATACTGAACCTTACTCTGTGCTCTGACTGAAGTTTTCTGATCAATATGCTGATGTGTAGGATCTTTAGGACAAATTCTTTCTTCTTCCTTAAGATCAGAATTGACATGCTATATAATTCTTAGGATAGTTTTTAACATTAAAATAAAAACCAAGAAGTTTGGGACAACAAAGTTATGTTCAGTAATATGTAATAGAATATGTAGTGATATGTAATAGAATGCTAGAGTTTGCAGAAACAGTGTCTTTACACAATGCCTTTTTTTTTTTTCTTTCTAAAGGAAGTAACAGAAGACAAAGGTTGTCTTTAATCTTACTCTTATGATAGTCAGGCAGACTGACATACTTTCATATTGTTTGGAACTGTAAACTTTCATTCATTTATAAAAATGCAAGATACAGTCTTCTTTCTCATAGCTGTATAAATGTAATAGGATAATGTAGTGAAAAACTTGAATCAGGTGAAGCTTATCTAACACTGCAACTAAACCATATGCTCCCCGCTCCTCTTATGAGACATACAAAGAACAGAATACACACCTTTTCACACAGAGTAGAAAGACACTTTCACAGATAATTTGATATTTACACTATGTTGAGGACCTAAGGAATGGTAGATACTTCACATAACAAAAGGGTTTTCTGGCTATCTGACCTATGAATTTCAGATATTACAAAGCAACAATTTCTTTCTATAGTCTCTTCCATCTCCTTTCCAGAACACTTATTTTACTTACTGAAATTTCTCCAAGATATATACAGGGGCTCTCCAGGCTCTTGGTGAAGGTTAATATTATCCCATAGAAGCTGGATGTATACTAGCTTGCTATCTTGAGCAAGAGATGTCAAAGGAAGCTAGAACCATAAGCAAAAGAAAAAATGTTCAAGAAAATTCACTACCTGCTTGTTTATCCACTTAAAATAATCTGTTGTTGTTGTTGCAAAACCATTAAAAGGGTAGTCTTTTATTAATCCTTCTGAAGAGCTAACTATACACAACCCAAATAAAGTTCCTGAAAGTGATCAGTGTGAAATATTTAAAAAGCAGTAGAAGAAGAGAGAGTACACTACTTCTTGATGTACTCTCTCATCTTTACTGGGACAGAAGGATAACAGAACTTGTCCTGCAATGCCTAACATCCATTTTTAGTTTAATTTAATGCAGATTACTCCATCTTCTATAGCTGTCTCCCCAGTACAAGAGGGACATGAAGCTGTTGGAGGAAGCCCGACAAAAGACTACAAAAATGATTAAGGCACTGGAGCATCTGCCATAGAGCTCAGAGAACTAGAATTGTTTAAACTGGAGAAGAAAAGGGTCAGGTTGGACCTTATTACTGAACTTAAATATCTGACGGGGACTGAGGAGGAGGGAGTGAAGAGACAAAACTGGGACGGAGTCTTTACAGCGGTGCCTAGTGACAAGAGACAGTAAGCACAAATTGAAAACCAGGAAGTTTCAGCTGAATGAAAAAGTACATATATATGTATATATGAGAGCGACTGAGTACTGTCATAGCTTTTGAATATCTCCAAGGACAGGGCAACCTGTCTGGATGCTGTCCTGGGCAGGAACTGAACTATATGATCTCCAAATGCCTCTTCCAACTTCAACTATTTTGTGAAAATTAGTAGAGTCTGAGTAATAAAATTTTGCTATTAATGGAAGAAAGAATCTTAGGCTGGTAATCTAATAGGATTACAGACTTCAGTATGGAATCAGCACTATGTGGATTGCAATGTGTTGCATTCATGAATTGCTACAATTCTTCACAGGCTCATCCTCCTTCCTTCTATTTATTATCCATCTCTGTAAAGAGACAAACTCTCTGGATTTTTTAAAGAGAGGAGCTCCAATAGAATTTAAGTCCTGTCTTTGCTCATTATCCTTTCAGATCTTTTATTGAAAACAAACTTATCTACTACTATTACAAAACCAGGAATCTATATCCTTTTATTTGATCCAAGCTACTTAGGTTTTATTCACACTGAGCCAAATGCTCCAGTTTAACATGAAGATAGTTCTGTTATGGGGAAGGCACTTACCTGCACTCCATCATTGCAATGTTCAGATGTTAGAATGAGCCCAGGTAAATTACTTGGTAGATCTAACCGTTGGAAATACCAAACCAAGTTCCAGAAAATTATGGGATGTTGATTAATGAATTTAGACGTATGAATAACTTGCTCTCCCTCATTTTCCAACAATGATTCAAGTTCCTTACGCAGTACCAAGGGGCTCAAATATGGTACAGAAACAGGAAGAGGATTAGGTCTTTCTCTTAAAGGATCCTAGAAAGATGAAAAAGAAATTGTTATATCAAGCAAAAGATTTTCTTCCAGAAATACTTTCAGGGTTATTTCCCTTGAGAATCCCCATTTCCACAGTAATTATTAATATTTAGAAGACATTCCTGAAATGACTGAACACAACAGCTTTAATAGTATTAACAGTTTTAACTGCAGAGGTGTCTCTTCCTTCACCTTACAGAACAATCACAATTCTTGAAAACTAATGGTTTTTCACTCTTGGAAGAGAATGTTGTTAGCTGTAGTATTTAGTCTGTTATAGAACTTAGGTTATTTTAAGAAAACTTACCATTTAGAAATATAAAGGGCAGCTTTGTGCCACTTAAGTGCTTCAAATCAAGTGATACTGTTTGTATAGTACACCGAAGAAGCAATTCCCAAGAGACTTTCAGATGGACTGAACATGAAGGACAGATTTTCTCTTAGTTAACTATATGGAAATGCATTAGATCATGCCCACACCAAAAATATTCAACATTGCCAGTACCAGGATATTTTATTCACTTTAAGTTCATTGCATTAAATATTTTGTTATCAACTGATGGGAAATTTCTAAACTTACCACAACTTCTTGCAAACTGTTTGGAAGACTAACTGTTGAAATGCCATGAGATGGTCTCTGGGAGAGATCAATGTTCTGCAGGGGACCTCCAACACTATGACTCCGAGTCAAAGATGCTCCTTTTTTTGATGAATTATTGGCAGATGTCTTGATAGGTCTGGGGCTTTCACTCTGTCCTTCTGCTGTATCACTGTTTGGATCATGGAAAAGAATATGCGACTATGAACTTACCCAGCACTCCTATGACAACAGAAAGAAAGCAGAGAAATGCTGCCAAATATCCCCAGCCCAGATATCCCAAACATCCCCCAGCAAATATCACCAGAAATCCTATTTGCCTGGTTAGCCCTGTAGATTTGGGGGCAAAAAAAACATCAAAACCAAACCAAAAAACCCCCAACACTTCCCTGAACAATATGACCCTGCCTCCAAAGCAGCAGCTGGTATAACCGGAGAGATGAACCTGAAAGTGATGCAGTTCTGTACTAGGTACTATGGTTTTGATACAGTTTTCCCTTGGTTAGAGCAACGTGTAGTTTTGTCAAAACACAAAGATCAAAGATTGTATTATTCTCACAATGCATTTTTAATCTCCTCCTCCCTTTATTTAACTTTCTCTGAAATCACAAACACAATAAAAATGCTTATGGAAAACAACTGCTAAATTGTATGCTCATATAGCTAGAAAAAGTTTTAAACGAACTTTTCCAAGCAGATAATTTAAACAAAATACTGCATTTCACTTGTCAAGTTCCCCTGCTTGTCCCTCATAATTGAAACAATGAATAAATTCAAGCCCCTCTCCCCTGCCACTGAACCCCCTAACCCCTTTCCCTTCCGCCCGCCCGCTCCTTTCCCCCCTAAAAAAAGGCAACCAAAGAAAAGCAAAAGCATCTCCTTCCAAAGAAACTCCAAATAGAAAACAAATTAATTTCAAGATGATTTTCATTCCTAAGTTTATCTTGCTTTTGCCAAAAATATGACAGTTATAGAGGTTAACATAAAGCAGTTTCAACTTTCCAATACTAAGACCGACTACTACTATATCAACTGAATTTTTAACAATCTGAAACAAGTATTAGCCAGAGATGCCTAAGATTTCCAAGTTGAAAGATAATGAAGATAAAAATCAATCAAAAATAATAAAAAAAAAAATCAATAAAACCCACAGAACATATCACAGCAGCACTATTGCAGCTCTTTCCCCTTCTAAAATGACAGCTTCTCCCAGAAGCTTCTTCTCTCAAACGTTTCAAAGACTCGTTATTTCTTGCATGTAAATGTAAAGCAGTAATATTTGTCATAGAATATATGATAATGAAAATTTTGTGCACTCCAAAATGCCACAAAGGGCACAAGGGATTTTAACAAGAGTCAGTAGAACCTTTTACCTATTACTCAGCACATTCAGAACATCTGAAAGGAATGCAAGAGAACCTATTGCAGGAGTTGCAACTATTTCTCCATACCATATTTGGCACACAAGCCAATCCTCACTTAGAAGAGGAGGAAAAAATACTCCCAAGTGCTGATTCCAGTTCTACCCACCTCTGTTCAGCTGTAGTACTAGTTTCTTCCACTATGGTATGGCTGGACTGTGGGTGATCTGAAAAGCTGATCAGATCAGCAACCGCCGGATTGGACAAGAGTTTCTGCTCCAGAGGATCCGTATTTAAAGGAATGTTACCACTCTGTAAACTATCTCCAGAAGTACTTTGCTTCAGAAAGAAACTAAGTTATAGCACAAACAGAAGGGAGGAGATATAAGTATAGCATTCTTTTGAAAGTTAGAATTTTCTACATTTGCATTCAAGAAGTAACAAAGATAAGGACACCAAGGGATTAAACACACAGGTGTGCTTGCATGCAAACTGAACAACAATACAACTGCATTGTGTTTTCTTTACTGGCACTTACATAGAAAAAGTAAATTACACATATATAGATCTGGTCTGCAATATATGAAATCTTATTTGAAGGTGGCAAAATTACAAATGGATTCTTAGTTTATAACTATTTCCAATCAATCACAAATAGCTTGCACGTCACTGAGAGTGACTGCTATTTTAATAAAGCGGAGACTGGAAGAAATTTGCTATTATAGACACAGTGTAACATGAATTTATCTTGCTTTCCAGAGGCATTGTAAATACACACAATACAGATGTTCTGCTTCAGCATTAAAGATAACTAGTGGAAACCATAGTTCACTGAAGTAATAGTTACAGTGAGGATTTATTTTAAGTTATTCAGAGATAAGTTTCAGTTCTAGTCTCCACAATGCAATTAAAAGATGTAAAAATAATAATTTGAGAAGCTTAAAATAAATTGGATAACTACTAGAGAAATAAGAAGCTGGAGCATTTGTAACTGAAACCCTTTCCTAAAATATGCTACAGAGAACTGTTAGGAAATTTAATCTGGGAGGACTTATTCGCTCTCAATTTTAGATGTTTTTCCACACATGAACCGATATACTGCCTTCTCTATAGTAATGCTTATAAAAAGAATCATATGAAGAGAAAAAGAGTTTTTTTTTAAAGCAATAAAAAAATGCAATGAATCCAAAACTTCTCTGCCTTTTCCTCTGTTTTTGCTTGAGGCTAGAGGCCTCAATGGTTTACAAAATTTGTAACTAATATTGAAATGTCCAATAAGCAGAGACATACTCTAGCACATCTAGATAGAACTACAAGGAAATATAACTAAGGTGTGTTTCTGTATACAAGTGCAAGGGCACAAATAAAGCAACTGTAAAATTCACTAACCTTGCAGAACCCCGCAAGTCTTTAAATTCAACTTGAAGTAATGGTAGAAAAGTACTTTTGCAAAAAGGACAAGTGGTGTTCAAGTTTGAATCATCTGCAGTCCATCCAGCCATAATTTCCTCATCATAAACCAAAGCACTGCAAGCTCTGCACTGAGAGCAGCTTGACATTAACACCTAAACCATTGAAGAAACAGTATTATTAGCTTTATTTTAGAATTCTTTTGTAATTGGCTTTAGTGACATTGCATCTACAGGATTTTATTAGGTTAAGGCAGAGAATGGTTAGAGAAACATGAGATTTATTACCATTTTGTCACTGCAGAGTACATTATTTTTTCCACAAAACTTTTACCTTTGAAGCACAAATACTGATCATATATTTTGGCTAAGTTTTTGAAGCACAGAAAAAGCATTAAAAAAGCAAGAAGCAAAAAGCATTACCACAAAGTTAGCATTTGCAAGTATTAACCATTGTACAGACTTCAGCACTCAAATATTTGAGTCAAAGTATATCTGCTTTAAAAAAAAAAGCTTATAGTGAAAAACAAAGTTGATTCCTACCTAGTAAAAGTTCTATCACTAGATTAGACTGGAAAATACCATCAAAAATAATCCTTATTTTTAGACTTCATGTTACTCTATTGTTTCCTCCTCATTGGAAACAAGCAAATGAAGCCACCACCACAAAAACATATAATACACTGTAGATCAATTTTTTTTTTAAATTTATTTCCCGTGCTGTGTCCTTTATATAACACCATCTGTAAGTTTGACAGGTATAGATGTAAAAAAGATCAAACATATAAGAAATCATATGGGACCAAAAAAAAAAAGAAAATCAAAAAACACCAGCTACATAGTTGAAAGAAGAATAGTCACATGCACCAACCATTGCTTGTGTGTCATGTGTCTGAAGTTCGAAGATATCTACAAGCAAAAACTTATCTGAATATATATATATATACACACACACACACACACACACACAGAGGATTGTTACAGTGTAACTGATTTAGCATGCCTCTCAGTTCAGTTGTTGCTTGTAGATATATGTGTGTATGTATATATATAATATACATAAATATGCGTATATAAAGGCGCTTTAAAGATAAAAATCATGTTGCTTCCTCCTTAAGTTTTGCTGCACTCCCAATTTTGCCCCTTCCCTCAAAAATTTCTTCCCTTTCTAACAGCTTTATATACTAATTTATATACTAAATATACACTAACTATACTAAATATAAATATACTAAATACTATACTAAATAAATATAAATATACTAAATATATACCAACTACACTAAATACTAATATATTTAGTATACTAAATATATACTAAGTATATACTTTATATATATGTATATATAAAAATATCTTTTTAATGCGCCTGCCAAATGTAAACTGATGTAAAATTATGGAATGTTTTATACTGTGAAAATTCCAACCACAACTCAGCTTAATGAGTAGTTCAGGTAATACATTCATCCATAACATAAAACTGTGTATTCCATCTATGAATTTATTAGTTTTACCTCCATTGCATAGTTCTGGAAAATACTAGATAAACTAGTGTTATGGGAAGAACTGTGCTCTGACTTCTCAGAATCCAGGACTTTCATACTTCTTGGAAATAAAACTTCACCTGCAGAGAGAGGTTAGTTAGGCTCTTCATTTGAAAAAAGAATAGTTTACTATTTCTGCAGAATAGAATTCTGTTTAGGTAACAAGATGGTGACAGAATGTATCCAAAGACACGTGCAACTGACTTTATTAGTATTGTAATATAAAAAATATAATTGTTGTGATTAACATTTCTACATTCTTTTTGTCTGGCAAAAGGGAAAAATAGCCCAGGTAACTGAATTCTGAATATACAAAAAAAAAAAAAAAAAAGAAAGAAAGAAAGAAAGAAAAAGGCAAAAAACAGTAAAATATACATACTCCTGTGAAATTTTTAAAGGTTTCCTCAATGAAAAATCTATATATAAATAGGAAACGGAAGGACAGTATCGAATGCAACACACAGTGTCAACCACACCATTATTGTGGCAAAGTGCTCCCTGGCTAATAAAACAGACAACCTTTAGCTACAGCTGGGTTATACAGATATTAGATTTGTCCAGGAGAAGGCTGAAAGACATCAGAACATATCTACCTAAAGGAAATGGCTGCAATCAGTTTTTGAAAGGAAAACTACCAGCATTACTTACTTTGATAATCCCAGTCAAGCTTTCCCATTCAAAATCACTATCAGAGTTACTTCTTTGTGAAGGTGGCTCTTTTGTTTCCTCAGATAATAATTTATGCCTACTAACAAATCTTAACCTTCTCTGTTGTTCAAGGCTGCCACCATACCTGACAGTTATACTTAGTTCTTACAGTCCTCTCAACTAGCTGGAACTAGAAGACATAACTTCAGAGTTAATTTTTTTGAGAAAATATGCTGGACACAATTAACTGTTGCTCAGTATAGCTCTTCCTCTCTTGATGCACATGGGGTTATGACATTTCTATGATTAAACCTACAAAGAGAGCTAAACCAAACCCAAAACTGGTTGAGTAACATATCTTTTTTGACAGAATGAAAAAAAAAATCAAGTCTTACTCTCACAAAATATTGTATGTGAAAAAAATCAGGACAAGGGAAACTGAAAATGATTAGATCCACTCTATTCAGTTTCAGAAATGGAAAAAAAAAGTCCATTTTCATTCATATATGATTTAACTGTAACAACATCAAGTCAAGTATGCTGTTCAGGATATCCTATGGTAATACTGAGATTTTTTTTTTTTTGAGGGGTTTTTTGTTTAGTTCCTTTTAAGATTTGAGTCCATTGGTTTCTCAACTGTTTGGAGTTCTTGAACACTTACTGTATTAATGTCAGGAAATTTTAGCACAGTATCATTTTACAAGACTGAACAAATTTTGCATAGCTACAGAAAATTAGGAATCTCTTCATTACCCAAACAGAAGAATTATTTTTTACTTAAACCACTGGATTTTTTAGTCAATCATAAAACATTCAGCACATGAGGGATGCATCAGCTGTTTGATACTGCTAAGAGAAGAATGGAAGTACCAAATTGTTTGGTCTTGTTTTAGCACCCTGAAATAATTCCAATTATATCAGCTTTTGTTGTTTTCATTGATTTCACACATAATAGTTACCTTATAAAAAATTTGAAGGAAAACCTCACCTGCTGTGTAATGCTGTCTTCCTACATCTCCACTGCTACTGCTGCTACCAAGACTAGTAGTGCTTTGTGCAAGCTCACTTGCAATTAGTCCTGGGAGTCCTGTTCTTGATGTCAGACTATCTCCTAAAAGACTGTCTTCAAAACCAACAGGAAAGGTAAAGTCTTGTCGAGTGTTTTCTTCCTTTAACACACACACAAAAGAATCAGTATTTTCAGTCCCTCTAGATTCAGTGCCTCTAGGATGTTTTACATCCATCCTTATCAAAGTAAATGATTTAAGTAGCAGATTAAGAGACAATGTTAATATACAGATTTTCTGATACATAAACTAAACCTAGGCAATCCAAGAGACAAGCAGTTAAGAGTACTTTGCTACGGACTGAGCTGAAAGATAAACAAACTGACAGGGACACCACAACAACAACTTACTCTATTGAACAAGTGTGCTCAAATCAAAAACCTATTTAGTTTATTATAGCTTAAGTTGTCCTTTATGCTACTGACTTTAATCTTCCAACCTGACTTCTTAGGTTTTTGGAATCCAATAAGACTTTGCTACTTTTTTGACTTGCTTGTTTTAATAAGCATGAAGAATCATATAACTTAAGGCGACTGAATTTTGTCCTTAACAGGGCATTTTTAAATTGCAGTTTCTTTAAATAATATATATATTATATATATATACATAATATGTATACATATACACCTGTTTTAAATATATATATTCTTATATATATATATCCATGTATAAATATATATATGAGAAAAATGAGAAAAATAAGAATGAATAGTCAAAGTTCCAAGATTATTGTTCCTAGATCATTTAAATTACTTTCCTCATTTCAAGTGATATCACAAAGCCACTTCCTAGACAAAGCTTAACCACAGATGGTTTTTCTTAGCGAATAAAAGTCAGTACTTAGTATCTTATGATTTAATCTTCTGGACAGAGAAGCCATTCCTCCTCTTTCTCTCAATTTGACTCCCAAAATTTTTCATATTGAAATATACTTGCCTCATCATCTGAGTAATAATTATATGCCGAGGTTACAGCTCCCCACATTTTACTGGCCACATTAGCAGCCTGCTTCATGCCCGTCTTCAGAACATCCATTTTCGGCCCAGAGAGTATATTGTCTAACTTTAGATTTGATAAAGTTGTTACAACAGATCCTAAAGAGCCATGTGGAGAACGTCCCAGTCCTGTTAGGGATGAAGACCGCTCCTTCTGAACCCGTGGATGGGTTTGTTGCTTTGGTCGTCCAGTGAATGTTTTGGATCTGGAGACAGAAGGACTTCTCCGATTTTCGTAAGACTCAGGAGGGGGTGGGATGGGATCCAAAGGTAGGCTTGACCTCCTTTCTTGGGAATGACCGAGGGTGCCAGAGACTTCTGCTTCCCTAACTGGCTTATGTAGTTCCATGCTGGGAAACTTGCTACTCAAGGGACTCTTCATATTCATATAGCTCTCTATTTCATCTGCCAAATTGCGTGCTGCAACTGGTGACACTAGTTTTTCCTCAGGTTCCGGATGCCTTGGTTGAATGCTGTCAGTAGCCAGCAAAGACAAAGGGTCTAGGCCCACTTCAACATCTTCCCTTTCAACAGGTTTAACTACTCCATAAAAGCTATTCCTTTTAGTTGTTGCATCTTTGGGTTCTGTTGTCTGATTTTTGGACTCATCTATCTGCTTCAGGCCCATGACTTTAACTGTGGCTACATTCTCACTGCCTCCATTCTCCAGACGATCCTGGCATTCCCCAGGTTCTACTAGCACTGGTGAAGACATGTGCTCTGATTCACCGTCACTCTCATTCACATGGATGAGAGTGTCACTGATGCCAGAAACTTTTTGATCACCGATACTATCAAAGCTGTGAGATTTATTAGTATGAGAGGGTGAAGTTTTGGCCCCAGATAAAGCTGCTGTTAGAATCTTGGCATCTTCTCCCATCATTATTGCTACTTCTCTAGAGTTCAAGTCCAAGCTGCCTTTTTTCAGCAGCATTCCTGCCCTGCTTTCACTGCTGAAACTACAGCTTCTCTCTGAAAAGAGCTTCTGCCTCTTCTGTCCTTTTTCACTTGGCTTCTTAGCAGAAATGTCAAAGACATCTTCACCTGAATTCTGAGCTACAAACAAAGGGCTAGAACCTGTTCCTGAGAGAAAAAAAAGACATTAATATGGTCCCATAGCCACCAAGAATTGGTAATCTATTTCCTGAAGTCATGTGGTCTCCTCATTGGTAAAAAATTGTGAATGCCACTAAACTTTCACAATCTCAAGTTATCTATTGACAAGCTACCCTTTTATTAGCAATTTGTTATACTAGCTGCAAGAGCGTCTTGCATATCAAAACATATGTACTCCATAAAGTCAAAGTTGTGTCATGAATCGCTCCATGAGGTTCCAGCCTTCATACCTATCATGATTCAGATAAGACTAGATCTATGAACTGAGGATCATAAAGTATGGATGGCTTAAATGCCCTGCTTTTTCATATCTTTTGTCTGTTTTGTTACAGATGTACTCAGCAAATCTGTACATCAAATTCCATGGTTCATTCCAATTGCAGATGGGCAGTGTTTGCCTGTACAACAAAGAACCATTGGCATTATCCATGCAGAAAATAATTAAAAGTTAGCATTCATACGCTAAGTATTCTCATGGCCTCGGGGCAATTTATACCGAAAAAAAACCTGTTAGTCAGGCAGAAACCTTGATTTCTCACTACTTCTACAACAATAGTAATTGTATGCTTTGCTATCAGACACATGCTGACTTACCACCTAAACACACAGCTGATGAGCTACCTGTAGCTACACAAATACTGAGACACAGCTTTATACAAAAACAAGCATGATGGGTACAGAGGAAGAGCCAATATTTGGCTTTTATATACTCACAGATCATCCTCCTCATAAACCTCCAGATACAGATAAATTTTGTATAACATAAAGGCAGCATTCATTGACCTCTGATTAAAGGCAGGGAAAGTAAGCCATGGAGAAATTCAGGTACTTCTCCAGAGTCAGTGACGTTCAGGTGACAAACAGTACACACCAGTTCTTTTGTTTTTCTAGTATATCGCAAAACAGTGAATGTGGAATGGGAAATATTGATGTCAATCTAGTCAACAGTGACTTCTCACCACAGAATATATAGGCTTATTCTAAGGGATCTGCAAAGGGTAAGAAGGAAAAGTACAGATAGGACCAAATATCTGTACCTCTCACTTTATTTAAATGACATTAGAAAGGTTCAAAACTGTGTAATACAACAAGTTGAGGACTTCAGCTAGCTTTGTTTTATCCAGTGACTCACCACTACTGTTTTTCCTTCTGCTGTTATCAAAAATGCCAGATGGAACCTTCACAATACTGTTACCCCATGCAGGTGTGTCTGTTAGACTGGGAGTTTCTGTATTCAGTTGTAGCTTTTCCCCAGGCTCTCCTGTACCACAAACCTCTAGAAGAAAGAGAATGTAAATTTCAGTTTACTTCATTTGCATAGTTAACTTCATTTGCATTGTTCTTCCCTCATGCAATTAGTGCCTAAAGGATTAGTCAGATATTTCCAAGATACCCAGTATCATGCAGAGACTGCTTAGTTGCTTAAAAGATTACAGCCTCTGCTAATAATTCCCTTGATATTTCACACCCAACTAATCCAGAGAAGGAAGAGCACAATTCATGCAGGGCTATTTGTACAATAACAACATTAAAAATGCTAACTGACATTAAGGGTTTAGTAACACACATAATATGACACAAAATCAGTTTGTAGGAACTTAGAATATAAGGACACAATCTGGATAAAAGAAAGAAGACAGGAGATAACTTCAGGAGAGCAAATTTTATAGCAACAAATAGTGTTTACTAGGCCAACTGGCAGAGCCAAAAAAAAAAAAACAAAAAAAGTCCAATTTTCAGACATATAAATGAGAGAAATAAAATGCTAAGCATGGCATGTGCCTCCAAATTTGTCCAATCTTTCCATCTATATTCATTAGCTTACTAAAAATACTCTCTCTCCTTATATATATTGCCTCTCATTAGTGCATAGCAGAAGTCGACTAGATTCTGTAAGGTTGTATTTTGACTGTATTTTGGCAATATTATGAATTCAATATGTTAAGTACTTGGATAATGAAACAGAATTATAAAAACAAAATCTCAGTGGGTATATGCAAATACACATATTTTACCTCCTATTATATCTTCATCTTTGGAAGAAGTATCTTTCTCTACTTGTGTTTCAGTTGCATGAGGACCATCTCCATCATCCCTTACAAGTTCATCCTTGGATCCATAGCCCTGGTCTGACTGACCTCCTGCAACAAGGAATACAGTTGTCTCAAAGCTGCTTTTCCCACTAGATTTGCTTTTGTATTAGAAAAATAAAATTAATTTGCGTCACATTTGGTTTTGCTATTACAATTCAGAATAAAATCACCAAAATTGCTAATATATGCACTAATCTACTTGGTGACAGCAGAGGAAATTTAAAAAGTCAGTTTGGATACTATCGCCTAATTATTACATTAAACATAAAATAATGCTATAGGAGTGCTATGGCTATTAACTAGCATTAATTCATTTTATGAAACCCTAAAAATATCTCCTTTCACTCTTCTCTCATTAGGTTAAGATATTTCATTCTTGGGCAAGCTAAATTTTCCCAAGTAAACACAAAAGAAACTCATGTCCTTACGCTAAGGCAACTGTTAACAGTGATTACATTTCTAGAACACCTACTATAAGCTATGCTATATCTTTGTGTTATACCGTATTCATACAATATCACATAAGAGTATTTTAAAACTAAATAGTTAGAAGAAGCCTACTTGTGCCATGATTTCAGCTATGCTTTAAGACAGCTTTAATACATTCTTGAAAATTCAATTTATCTTAGCCTAAAAATCTGCCACAGAAAACAAATTAACAAGCCCCTGCTTTGTTTTCTATTTCAAGTGCTTCAGCTTATGTGAAACTATACAAATAGTAAATGGGATATAGTCCACGGCACATTAAACAATATTCTATTGTACGCTTCCAAGCACCTACACATTGACAGCATTTTAAGAATGAACAGTGTTATCCAGTATGACATTGAAAAGTATTAGAAGGCTCCAAAAACTTCAGAGAGAACTTCAGAATACAAAAACATAGCTATAATTTAGCTATAGCATGTAAATTACTGAAGTAATTTTAACTCCAAAGTGTAAACAGGTAGAAAATCAAATTTGAAAGTTTGACCAGCTAGCAATTAACATATTTGGCTACTAAGAAAACCTTTTATATGTAAAGAAAAGTAAGCTCCAACATTCTTTGGTCCTTATTTTCTATCTGTCAACATTTCAGTGATGTAAGTCGCTCTATTTGGCACAGAATGAAAACAGCCTACCAATAAACGGACAAATTACCTGCAGAAGTAACATTCAAGGGTAGAATTAATGCATACGTGCATCCAAGGCTTCACACCAAACAAGTCTGCACCCCACACCATGATAGCCAAGGACAAATGCAGCACCCAAGAGACAGCAAAGAGCAAAAAGCAGAGCAACAAAGAGCAGAGAGAAGGAAAGTTCAGTAATCTAGACAGGCATATTGAA
The DNA here is from genome assembly GCA_032275445.1 of Crypturellus soui. Lineage (NCBI taxonomy): Eukaryota > Metazoa > Chordata > Aves > Tinamiformes > Tinamidae > Crypturellus > Crypturellus soui. The sequence goes on from JAUBNY010000185.1 coordinate 649,654, forward strand.
TGAAGCACAGGAATCAGACTCAAAATTCTCTGTAAAGAGAATGTGGAAGAATGATTTGCAGAATAAGTTTTGAAGTACAAATACACGGGAGATTTAGTTGATACTATGCACAGGTAGGATGTAATCTGTATTAAAATAGAATGATGAAACATGAATTTGGTTTGTCATATCAAGTGATTAACTTTTTATGCACTTTTTAATCCAGTTTATCTGGAAGACTATGTGCCAGGTTAAGGGAGTGCTTCACTCCACATGATCAACTGTTCTTAAACTCACAGTGTCTCCCAAAAGGTTTAGATCATTTATACTTAATTCTCAAACTTGGAAATTAATGGTAAGTCCGAATATGGATTTTAAGAACATGAACCATCATGATAAATATATTCATTTGGGGTATTTTAATTAGGTATTTCCTGATTACCATTAAGGAACAATGTATGAAAGTGTCAGTCTATAATCACCTAAGCAACTATTTCTTGTTTCCTTATCAACACAGATTAAAGATTTACTTAAAAAGACTATAATGTCTATGAATATATGACAACATATACAAATTGAAAAGGTTCACTTGTCCAAGAATTTGTAAGTTTCCTGAAAATTTAGAACAAAATGCAAGGCTCATGAGGCCTTTATCGGCAAGACATTTAGTTTAGGATAACAGTACTTCTGCAACGCTTCGCTCTGAACTAAAGGAATGCTGATTATGGTAAAGGAGTAATATTCAATACAAGCATATTTCTTTCTCTTTATACATATTTTTATTCTCTACAACCTCAATAGGGTGAAGGCAGTGGTAGAAAATCAGTACAGTCTAGAAACTTTAGCCTTTTGCAGGGACTGTTAGTAGTGAAACTCAGCAGAATCTAGTACCTGTGCTAGAGTGATTATCAATGGAATCAAGCCTGACTAAGTCTCTGACGAAGAGAGTGTGCTCCCCACTGTTAGCATCATTAGAACTATCCACGCTACCATGGCTCACCATGTCCCCATCACTTCCACCTGCGGTGCTCTGCAGAGCTGAAGAGATGAACGAGAGTTGGTTAGTAAGAGAGGATTTAAAAATTCTGATTTTTCAAATATATCTGTCCTCTTCATACAACAATAAATACTTTGGTTCCATACATTAAAATACAAAAATGGAATTCTAGCAATTGGACTTAGACAATTCATTCTTCACTGTGGGACAGATATTCCTACATTTAAAGCATTATGGATAATTATCCATTTGCTTTGATATAATTATAGTAATTATCCATTTTTATACACTCTAGGAAAGACTTTCCACTTGTAAGAGCCACATTACTAGATGCAATCCCTCATAAAGCATACTTGTTTACCGAAACAAATCCATCTCAACTAACACATTACCTGATATCACAGCGACTTGTGAGCTCTGTGTTGATTTCTTTAGGCACTGCCTAAATTGTGCTGTGCCACGAACTACATTTCGTACCTTTGTCCACAGAAACACACCACTGCGGTTACTGCTAGGCCAAGGAGACTCTAAAACTGCCTACAAAAATAGAGATGTTAAAGTAACAAGGGTATAGTAACAAAGTAAAACACACAGTACAGTATGAAGATTTCCATTTCATACTCTAAGAAAAGAATAAAAAGATATTTGCTTTATATTAATTTTTAAGACTTTGTTCTTTTTTATCCTACTGTTCTTGATAGAATAGTGATAGTATACTTAGAGGAAGTAAAAAAGATAGCTCTTTCTTATTCATATAGTACAATCGCAGCAAAAGACTGCAGTAGCAGTTCTTTTCCTATTTTTTTATCTAGTTTAGCTTACCACAAAGTTCTGTCAGAATGTTACAGCAATTTGGAAGCAAAAAAAAAAAGAAGGCTATTTCAGGTAGCTGAATCTCTGCCTTCATTAATCATGAGTGAATTCTGTTTCCATAAAGAATGTATCTAGGAAGAGACAGCTTTCAAAGTTTTAACATGGAAGTACTGGATAAGTGTCAGTGCTTGGAAACAGACATTCTACATGTATTTTTCAAAAGCTGATAAGAATTGCTTAGCTAAATAGCCCAGGAATGTAGATTTAAAAACTGTAAAACCACTGTAGTGTGGTTTTGGTAGTGTAAGCATGCTTGAAAATACTGATTGCCCAAAAGAACAAGCAAAACTATGCATAGAGTAAGAAATGATCTTTAAGACTGTGCTATAGGACAAGAGGGTGAAAAGCGCAGCAAGGCAGATTTTGATCCAGGATCCTCAACAAGATTTCTCTTACTTTATTATAATAACCGTAAGTGATGGCATTTGGTTCTATTCCTGCATTTTTCATTTCAAAGAGGACTCTCACAGCTTGAACAGGCTGACCCCACAGTCCACAGAGCTGCATTACAACTCTATAGCAGACCTGAAAAGATACGAAAGAATCCATACATAGATTAACGACAAGAATTTTGAAGCAATTTAGGCTTTGCCATAACTGTTACACATATAAAGGGAAGAGTCATGGGAATGCAGCCACTCAGTAATATGCAATACGCAACAATATGCAACAATATGCAAGAGCCAGAAGAGGGAGCAAAAATTAAACACGAAATTATCCTTGAGTTGAAATAGCATCAGCAGCTGGACTGCTGAGAATGCTGACATATTTTCCTCTTGGCTCTTGTGTTTGCCAAATAGGAGAGAGAAGGAAAAATCTTCCTCACACAAAAGGAACCTGCTTTTTTGTGCCTGTGGATACTAATGGAAGAATGGAATGGTGTGCACAGATCTTCCTATTCCTTTCCATCCCTCTCCCCGCAACAAAATCACATTATTTCAGCCTTCATTAAGGCTGAAAAGCACTGTTTCAAAGTATATTTTTAAAACTGGGATATTCAAAGCTTTTCTTCTGGCAGAAGAGTGGAAGAAGACTAGCAGCACCAAGTTGGAATAGCTAACCCACCTGACTGCACGCTGTTGATGAAAGAGGAACTGAATTTTCACATGCATTGGTTAAGCAAACCTTTTTTAAGACCATTTCACAGTGACTTTGAAACAGGTCAGACCAGAAATCTATACATGTTTTTAACCACCTAGTGGTGATAAAACACAGCATATTTATGCTTTACCAGCTACTCCATACTTGTGATAATTATTATTTTTTTAATTAATACTAACCTCATCTAGTGGTTCCACATCAGTTTTCCTCATTTTAATGAGAACATCATAAGCCTGCTGCAGTGCTCTGACCTTGGGATGGGCAACTCTGATGTAGGCTGGCAGACAGATAAACCATAAGCTGTAACTATGGCTGAAGAGACATTTAGCCCATTGTGGGGGGCTTAGGTAATACTTCTTGGCTAACTTATGGGCTGTTTTTATCTCCTGCAGAGGTGAAACAAAAAAACAAAACAAAAAAATAAGACAGACATGAAACATCCTGAATTTAGAGACCACTACTAACTCAGACATTGACTTCTTAAAGGTGAACATTTAATCAATATAGCCAAATATAAAACTGAAGCTCCCTTATTAGTGCTGCTTTATTAAGCCTTTCTACAAGTCAAAATACAATTAAACACAATTAATCTTCCCTTTCTCCATACAAGTTTTAATTGTATCTTCCCTTTTTAATATTACAGGCAAAGCCTTAAAAAATGGTTAGCAATGAATTGTAATCTCACAAGTGAAATTATTGTTTTCTAATTCTTTTCTTTACAAGTATTGTTTACCAGTAGAGTTTCTAAAGTTTCCCAGTTTCCAGTTTCTAAAATCCTACTCTCCAACCATGCTAATTTTTAATATAAATAGGTAGGTGCAATTTTGCTAAATTAATTAGTAGCAATTTTGCTAAACAACTACTTATATTTCACTGTTCACAGTGATTACAGTAAGACTAATCTGACCTGTTTTGTCCTCTTTGCCATGAGCGCTGGACTATTTGAAATGCAGCCTCCAATTGGGTGTCTGCTGAAAGAGAGCTTGAGCTCCTGTGGCCTGTCAAAGAGCTGGAGATCTAGTCGTGGAAAGTTCGTATAGCTATATATATGTATACACACACACATACACATTAAAAAAAAAAAAAAAAGTTGTTTGTGTTTGCTCATAGCAGAAGACTCTTGAAGAATGTACATAGGAGAAGAAGCAAGCATGAGGAAAAAAAGGAACAGCGATATCAAGCCTTATTCACAAAGATATCACAAGAAGACAATGTCAGATAATATAATATCTCAGTAGACAATGGAAACAAGAACTGTATGGTTATCTATACCCAATAAGTCCTCTCTACTCAGCACTGGTGAGGCCACGCCTGCAGAGCTGGGTCCAGTTCTAGACTCCTCAGTACAAGACACACTTGGAACTACTGGAGCAAGTCCAGGGAAGAGCTACTAACAGGGACTGGAGCATATGTCTGAGAAGATGCTGAGACAACTGGGATTATTTAGTGTAGAGAAGGCTCAGGGAGATCTTATCAATGAGTATAACCTGAAGGAGGGATACAAAGTTGACTGAACTAGACTTTTCTCCAGTGGCATCTAATAACAGGACAAGAAGTAATGGGCACAAAGTAGAATACAGGAAGCTACATCTAAACATAATGTGTGTCAGGGAATTTCTCCACCCCCATCCCGAGGAAAAAAAAAAAAAAAAAACACAAAGGTGACCAAGCTATGGAAAGGTAATGGAGTCCCCATCTGGACACTATCCTGGACAACTTGCTCTAAGTAACCATGTTTGAGCTTGGACTACATGATCTTCAGAGATATCTTCCAATCTCAACCATTCTGCAATACTGTGCATGTCACAGGAGTTGAGATAACTTAGATAAAGAATCTTCATTACCTCTCAGGTGGAAAAGATAAGAGTTTTCAGACACTTTGGGCATGTATTTCCTGCACAAAGCTGAAAAACACTCGATGAAAGAAGGGTGAAGAGTGGGTGGGCTTTTAGCTCTTTGTGTTCATTGGCTGCCAATCAATAATACTGGGCATATCCATTACCCACCCTTCTTGTTCCTGCTGTGACCCAGAGACAGTGCACTGAAGTTACTACAAAACATACATAAATGGTAGGAAAGTACTGCTACAAAGTTAGCAAGAAGTTACTGAAGAGTTAACAGCAAAAACCACTTGGCTTCAAAAACTCACAAATACTGACTTTTAGAACTTCAGCTCACCAGATTCCAAGAAGATCACATCAGTTTAAACATTCCTTGGGACATTTCATTAAGTGTTGCACTAGGACTGACCATCTGTCCCCATTAGCATTCAAGTTCTCTACTTTCACCACAGTGAAACAACAATAAACAACCACAGTCTGATCGTCTGCCTTGTACCTGTATTTCGGTGCTCGGTCTTGTCCATCATCAGGAGGAGGTTCTGGTGGCATAATGAACACCGTGTGTTCACTTTTTTGTGACTCATCAAGCTCAATCAACCGCGCATCCTCCACAGAGTCTACATCAATCTGAAAGCAGAGTTTGTACAATTGGCTTTAGGAGAATAAGTCCATTTTAATTATATTCCCTCTAAGTACTTAAATACTAGGTTCACACTTTCACTTTACTTCATGATGAAGTATCTCTAAACATTATGAGACGAAAAGTACCTTCTCTCCTTTTTCTGTTCCTTTATCTGGAAAGAGCTAGGAAAAAAGAAAAAAAAAGAAAGAGGAAGAGTTAGAGTTAGAGTTTATTCTAACTGAATGAAATGAAAAATAAAAACTATGTAGTTTGAACTACAGTGTAACATTTATTGAGAAATCACAATGACACTAAATTGTTGTATTACTATGAAAGCAATTATTCTCTTTTGCTTTCAGCAAAGGAAGTTTGACAGCTGCCTTTCACATATATTCTATATCTGTTGATATTATTAACTATGAGATTCTAAATCTGTAATAGGAAATCACCTTTATTTAATCGAAAGAAACTGAGATTTTTACATATTTTCAATATGACAAACCAAGTATGCAATACAATAATAATTGAAATTTTCAACATATGAAAAATCTGAGAACTAAAAGTATATCATTTAACACTGTTAATATTTTTTTCACCTTTTCTATGCAGTCATCAAAAAATGCCAAGCCAGTATCTTTGTCACTCACAAAACTGCACTCTTCAATAAATCTGCTAAATAGCTGTGTTTTGGTGAGATGCGTGTAAAATTTTGAATAGGCACGGTCTCGACTTTTTAAAAATCCTGGTTAGAAAAGAAAAGGGAATATACAATAAAATACCAGTTACAAATTTCCCATGAAGCTAGCCTTTGAAGTGTCAACAAGTGTTAACTTTAAGAGCTCAAAAAAAGAAAAATCACAAATAGTATGCATTAGCCTAAAAGATGCTTCACTGAAAGATATCCAAACATTTGACACTCTATTCAACTTTCTCATTCTAAAAATTAAAAAAAAAAAAAAAAGGCACCAGTGGCATTTGGTGTTTAGCCATACAATTCATGACTAGATTTAAAAAGTCAATAAGAGACAGCAAACAAGATGATCTTTGCTGACTATTGTTTCTGTCATATTTGAGAGCTCTGACCAGTTCTCTATTTTCCCATTTATATTAAGAGTATTACTTGTTTTTTATTATTGGGTCTGTGAAATATTTGCTCTATACAATTTGAGAAATGTTCTATAACTTCCAAGAGCTGCCAAGCTAGACAGTATCACACTACCAAAAGATGACTCCTCTAATTCCTCTGGATTCCTTTAATTCCTCTGGAATTAGAAATCTGGAATTCTATTTCTGTACTTTCAAGTTCTAATCAACTTATTAGATAAACTTTAGTTTATCTAATTGCAACTTTAATTATTGGAAATAGTTGCACAATCAAATGGAAATGTGAACTTTCACATGTTTAACCCTGAAGCTTTAGTATTCCCAATGCTATCTGCAACTATCAACCTGACCCTTACCTTGATGATCAAACAGTGATTCAGCAGCTGTTGCCTTATTTGAAGGGGCCTGGGTGATTGGCTTGAGGAATGTTCTGTAACCCTTTAAAATGGATGCCATAAAACGGAGAAAAGCTTCCTGAATCTCCATCTCAAGCTCAGTCATCTTCTTCTGCCAGGAGAAATCTGCCTCAATGGGAGTCATCTCTACTGCAGAGCCTTCTTGAGTTTTCCTGCGAACTAGTGAAGAGTAACACACACAATCCTATATTTAATTTGAATAGATAACCTCTTCAAGACAATGAAGAGGGATTTTTTTTTTATTCCTGTTTATACTTGCCAGTATTCAGAAGTGACAAACACTGAAAACAAGAGCTCTGCTTATCCTGTGATTACATTCTAAGTTGTCTAGCCTGTATGAAAGGCAGCTACCTCAAAGGTTAATTATTTGTTTTCCTAGTCTGCCTGGGCCTATGGGATAGGAGGAAATGAAGAAGATCTTAGATCACATATCCAACTGAATGAGGTCTTTCAGTTATTCAGAATACCACATCCACAGAAATGCTGTTCTGGTTATAGAACATTATATCTTTGGAGATCTTCCAAACGCATCTGGAGCAGGGAGGTTGGACTAGATGATCTCTAGATGTTCCTTCTAACCTCAACCATTCTGTGATTATATGAAATTGCTCATCCAGAAAAAAAAGGAGTCCTAAAAATATTTTCCAAATAGTATTTTCCAACATTTCTGTGTACTAAAAGGCTGAAACAAGAAGATGAGATTCACAGTCCACTCTTGCAAGCCAAAATGCATACAGTATGTAAAAAACAGTAGCAGGTACTGCTGAAAACTTACTTCAGACCACACTGTATTTCTAAATTTTTATTTCTTTTTTGTTTTTTAAAATAATTTTACAGTTTTCCTTATCTATACAGAAGCCAAAGGTTTGTCCTACTATTGCTCCAAAATCTCTCATGCACGTACAACCCTTCCAAATTGTTCCCAAACTGAGATACCTGGTAGAAGGTTAAAATAAGGGCATCTATCTCCAATTTATTTAGCTGGAGTTTCAAGAAACCTGTCTTCTAAAGTACAGTCATATTTTCCTTTGAAATCATACAACAACAACAAAATTTGCATGATTTCCTCTTAATTTTTTTTCCCCGAGAGGATTCCCTGACAGCACATTCTGGCAAAACAGAAATACTACTTAATAGGAAGCACTGATTCTGCTCAAGTTACAGTTTGGAACTCAGTCTACAGCATTTACATGTTAGGTAGAAACAAATTAACAGTTGAGGTAGTATAGAAAACTAAAAAATAGATATTAAAAAATCACAACAACAAAAAAACATGTAGTGATAGGACAAGAAACAATGATTGCAATATGAAGCACAGCAACCTCCACCTGAACATGAGGCAGAACTTCTTTCCTGTGAGGGTGCCAGAGCCCTGGCACAGGCTGCCCAGAGAGGCTCCTTGTGGAGTCTCCTTCTCTGGAGATCTTCTAAACCCGCCTGGTGCCACCCTGTACCCGTGCTCTGGGTGTCCCTGCTGGAGCAGGGGGTTGGACTGGATGATCTCTAGAGGCCCCCTGCAACCTCAGCGATTCTGTGATTCTGTGAGGTTCCAACTTCTAAACATTGTATTTTCCTGTTTCCATAATTCACAAACATTATGTATCTATTATACCCATATGAGCTTTCACTGTCTTCTTTTCCAAAACAATGCACCCAGCATGCTCTGCCCACTGAAAGAAACAAGACCTGTTAAGAACAGTTACAACTTTGGTTGTACCTGTCCAAGTCACTACTTTAGAGTTTTTTCTCAAGAATTTGTCAAAACTTTGCCGCTTCCTAACTTTTCTGCCAAATAAATAAATAAATAAAGTATTTGAGTTATTCAACAGTATCTGCACCAAAATTATGCTTCTTCCTTCTGTTATTTTTCACAGGAGCTATGTTACAGATCCAAACATTTCAGCTCAGGCTTTGCTTAAATTTAATATAAATTTGAGCCATGGCTAAGAAAGCTAAATATAGTTCAAATCTGAAGAAATTACAGCAAAGAAAACAAAAGTCAGGTGTATGTGTGTGGGGAAAACAAAGCATACCATATATGATGGAAGACCAAACATTTATAGATTCATTTTTATTAAAGAGTTGTAGGTGTCTATCAGAAAATTCAGTAGTTTTCTTGAAATATTTTATTTCCCTTCTCTAGCCAGTTTCTGTTCTTACTCTCCTACCCCACCCTTTTTTTTTCTTTTTTAATATTTCACCTGCTGCCAGTTGTGGGTGCAGTTTCTTTAAGGTGCTGAGCAGACTTTTACATGGCTTCTTAGGAAACTGTTTCCAGTTTGTGCTCTTCTTATCATCTGATCTAAAATACAGGGGAGGAAAAAAGGGATATATAATATCCATGTATAGCTAAAAAGTAACTTCCATTGGCCTTAATTACTTTATTTACAGAACTTAACTACAAAAAAGGAAGTTTTATTAGAAATAAGTCTTGTGACTCTGTCCCTTCTGTAAAAAACAAAAGGCAGAACAACAGCAAAAGATAAGCCAATTGAAGAACTGAATATCCACAGATACAGAGCAGTCTTGACTGGATTTTGCATGGAACCTTCTCCAATATGCAAGGAGGATTGTAGCTAGCTTGATTTTGAATTTTTGTTTGGACTCTCATTTGGCTGATTTACATCTTAAAATTTTTTATTATTCTAATAAATATTGCTTAAGCACATTAATCCATACGTCTCTACTAAAAGTCTAATACACTGTAAACTTTACATACTGCTACTAATGCAAAATAAAGGCAGTTTGGAACACAAAAAAACATGGACTTAAGTTATTGTAAAATGTTGGGAAACCAGTCTGGTAACTTCATAATCACATGGTACACTACAGCCTACCATACAGCAACTCTGTTTCTACTTCCAGAATAGACTGCAGGTACTTGGAAGATTAAGAACTCCATTCACAGTTTCAGAATCATGTAGCTGATTAAGCAGTAGGGTAAATTTGCTCAAACAGAGGCTCACCATCAACAGATGCTAGACCTTGTTTAACAGACCGATATAAAGTGAGAGGGTTGTGAGTATACCCTGACACCTTTAAGCCTTTTTTTTCCTGAAAGACTGGGTAGAATTTCTGTAGTGCAGAACACAGTGGACTATCAATAAGATATAAGTTTTCACTATTTGTAAGGATACTATCAGTGCTCGTTTTGCGCTTTGCAGGCAAATGCTCATTCAGTTATTTGCTAAGTTACACAGAAGTGTAAGATGAGAGCCCACATTCTCCTCAGTAAAAGAAAAAAAGTGAGGATTTCTTGAGGATTTCTTCTCGTCTCCCTCTCCCCCATAATAGTATGCCTAAAAACAACATAAGCATAGACTGCACTGTTCCACAAAAAAATAAAATCTTTCTATAAAAATAAACTTTTAAATCTGTGTGTTAAAAGGTTACTTTCCTTAAGCAGCTTTCAATGATGCTTTCAAAGAGGCTGTTGAAAACATCCAACAATAGACATTAAAAGAAGAAGCTGAATGAATAAAAGGCATTCAGCATTTCTGGCAACAAGTTAAGTTTCATTCTATCAGAAAGATACGAGCAATTTTGCTATCAGAAGACCAACTGATGTACCAGAAAATACTGTATAATCCTTCAATTATGCAGTTAGAAAACAACGACAATAAAAACAGTGAGTAACAGTGCTGGTAAGTGCATTTACAGCTAAAAAAAAATGCAACACCCCCACCAAAATAAAGATGGGCAAAAACAAGATATTGATAAAATGAAGTGTCACTGCACAGAACATTTTCACTCACTACTATTAAGGGAATGCTACATTATTGTCAAGTGTTTTATGGAGTTTTGATTTTATAAAAGACAAAAATTTTTACAAGACAGAAAAATATCCCCCAATTTTTTTTTAATTTTGCAATTAAAAAAATTGCATATAATGCAATTACAATCACACGTCAATATCTGTAATTCAACTGTTCTGTATGTTAACTAAGCAACAGAAGTGAGGATCCACATAGGGCACACAGGGAAAAGATGGAAGAGGACAGGCAGGACGCTTTAAAAATAGCAAAGGAAAAGTCTCTAAAATATTTTTGGTATATTTTGGCCTCACAAAAGGCCAATCTCTGGTAGATTTTCAGTTCAGTAACTAGTAAGCAATCCAAGTAAGGTTTATATTTGATCTTTCAATGACACATTTCCAGCATAATCTTGACATTCACATCTGTATATTAAATATCCTACTTTTATATCCACATCATTTTTCTGAAACACACTCTTCAACTTTAATTGACTTATAACACAAACATTCAGGTATTTTTCATAAAAAGAATATCTTCATATCCTTGAATTCATTCAACTGAATGAACGAATTACCTTCTCCAAGTTTCACAACATTGTGAAAATTATTCTTTTGGGGTATAATACTTTGACATAAACTGATGAAAATGCCTCTTTTTTTTTTTAATAAGGACATAGGGAAGGAGAACATAAGGTGAAAAATAATAATAAAAAAGCCATGTGTACTATTTCTTCTAATGCTCCTAGTAAAAAGAGGTGTTTTGGTAACCCAAAAAAACTGCAAAAGGACATTACAGGAAGGGACCTCTTGACACAATGAAAAGCAGGAAAGAATTAAAGTGACCCAGAAGTGAAATGACTAATTCTAATTAAAATGAGTAAAATTGAAAAATTAAGCCATAGTTAAAAAAGCGACATGATATGATGCTTATTTTACAGAGAAAAAGCACGTACTCTATTAGTGGCATCTATCCTCATCTTAAAATATCATAAGATACTTAAAACATATTCCTACTTATGATCTAAGTAAACCAAAAATGAAGCTCAGTTTCTTCAAGTTACTAATTAAAATGTTTTCAAGCCCCTTTGCACTGTCATTTAAATTGTTACAGAAAATAAAAACCCTCTGAATCAGCTTCTCTGAAAAGTCAGAGGGAAACTGTACATGAAAAACCTTCTCTTTTAGAAAACTATTAAAATCTAATAGCTAGTGTAAATGTTTTAGACTGAATACTGTCAATACATAAAGCTTCAATACCTTACAAAGAATTGCCTCTTGTATGTGAAAAAAAAAATCTCTATATAACATTCATAAATGAAACACTGATTTAGGGTGCTCTGAGTGTAAGCCAGCATCAAAAGCTATCCTAATGGGTCCTAAAACTTTAGCATTCACATGAATGTTCATTGACTATAGTCAGGTAAATCAAATTCTACAGTGGTGGGGCAAGGTGAAAATGCGAGACGTCATGTGGTATAAAACATGCACTCTTCTATATCTTTCTAGGCTATATCCTGTTTCTGTAAAGAGTATTACTCAAATCCCAAAAAAGTTGTCATTGTCACATTTAGAGAGACATCTGCAACGTATTTCTAAAAGCAGTCCTCACTGCTAACTCTTGATTTAATATTAATTTCTAGCTCGTATCCTGTTGTCGGTTTACTACGAAACATTAGGAAAAAGAGGATAGACAAGAAAACTATCAGAGAAGTCTTTAATAAATTACATCTGAAAAATTGAGCAATCTCTCCATCCAGAGACAAGTGTAAACAAAAACAAACAAACAAACAAACCACACAAAACTTACATGTACACCATGTTTGTGTCTAAGTCAATGCACACAACATCCTGCGGTGGATCATACAGATCAAAATACCGTGAATCTACTCCAACAATAAATGGAAGAGGAGCACTGAGCACAGTGGCCAAAGACAAAGGACAGAGGGGGATGTATGGACATTGCCATTGAAATGGAAATATCATCTGAAAGAAAAATTAAATGAAATTAACATATTAAAACAGGACAAAAGACTGTACAATAAAAATACAAGTGAAGTTGGTACATGCAGAAAGCTGAAATGAGGTACATTGTCAGGAGAAATAGTCTTTGAGTCTGATAATCAAGAAATGTTCTATCAAAATAAATTATCTATTCAAAAATGTTGATCATTTTACTAGTTATAAAAGTTGTAACAAATAATGGAGTACTCCAACTAAATGCTAGTACTGGAAAAATGATTTAGTGTGTCAATTTTTACTTAAGATGACTAAAAGTAGTTAATTATTACAGAGGTCAGCAGTGATTTCCTCCACTGCTACACAGAACACTTTGTACTTACAGCTACTACAGCTTCAGCAACTCCTGTCAACACAGCTGGTCTAAGAGAATGGAGGAGGATCTTGCCTTCTAGCAATACAAAAAGTAATAGAGTAGCACAGTTTTCTGGTCCAAGTTTCATGAGAAGAGTGCTAAAGTTTGCTCCACTAAAGGGGTAAGAGGAAGGAAAAGAACGTTACAGGATGTAAATATTAAAAACCATGGGGTTGGGCTAAGAAAAAAAAAATAATAAAAAATTAAAAAAAAAATTTAAAAAGGAGATAGCAGAAGTTCTACTGAAAACGAGCTTTGAAATTTACTGGGGACAGTCTCACTGAGTAGTGTTAGTCATTACCAATACCAAATATCCATGTAGCTAATAAGTAGTCATATATGCAAAGCTCCACTGCTAGAAACAAACTAAAATTTAAAAAAAAAAAAAGAAACATATAATTGAAGCATCACAATTATGTGATTTCTTGGATGTGCTGTTTATGGCTATGGAACAGGCATCTTGTCATCTTAATTACTATTTTATTACTATGGGAAAACATTGATCTAACTGGTTAATAAGTAACGCAAGTATAGAACAACAGTAGCAGCTTCATTTGATGAGTAAATATCAGGCCAGAACTCACGAACAAAAATATCCATTTAATCTTTAATTTGGAATTAGAAATGTTAGTCAGATAAAAATCAGGCTACCATCTTGATAAAAATGCACATTTAATTCCTACAACTTAATCTGCATTACATTTGTTTGGACTGCATAGACATTTATAAATTCAAGGGGAATCTGTTAAGAATGGGCAGATGCAAAACTCACTAGAAAAAAAAAATGTGGCTTACTGCTCTTTTTCATTAGGTATATGTGTAATAGATGTGATTAAACATGGGATTCTTCTAATTATATATTAAATGACAAGTTTTAAAGAAAAAATACAAAAAGGAGAATGCAATTAAAAAAATAATAATAATAACCCACATACATTGCACTCATTGGAAGCTTTTGCCCAGAAGATGCAGGCCGTATTCACAAAGAATGCATCAATGTTCAACCACAGTCATCAGTATTAAGGTAGATTTTTAGATTTGCACTTTTTTATTTCACATTATTGCTTGATATAACATTGGATTAGAAGATGAAAAAAAGACACTAAATAGTTTTATTGTATGTTTAACAACAACAAAAAAAAAAAGATTCTGGAAGTCTCTGTCATAAACCACACACACACAAATGTGCATCCTTTTCCCCCATAGTCTGCTTCTTTCTTCACTGTTCCTATGATAACCTAGCAAACCATCTTCATTTCAGGATAATTTGTCATATTATCCTTTCATAAGGGACAGGACTGTACCCAAAAGAACCACACCATACTACATTATAAACACATAGTGAGTTTTCTGTTTACAAGAGCTAATAATGACTCATTGCTGTTAGCCCCTTAATTTCTCAAGCAGTATACATTTAAAACACAAAAAAATGTTACCTTAATGGCAAAGGTGTAGAAACTGGCTGAGACAATATTAATGCATCATGAGCAGAAAGCTGAAAAATATACAATAGTGATTGATAAGGACAATTCCAAATTTAATACAGTGTAATACTCCAATCTAAAAGTGTATTCATATAACTTAATAAAATGCCTGGCAGACTGAGGGTCACAATGTTATGCAAGAGACATGAATCACAGTCTTTGGCACTTCTGTTCACTAGATCAACAAAATTTTTCTTAGTCACTGAAATGATCCCAAGAAGTTACAGGAAACTGTGTGACTCAGTGTTGGACATGTAACTCCAGCTAGGTAATTAAAGAGCGAATCACTGGAGAGACTACCACAGCAGACTGCAACATTTGTCCTGCAGGTCTAAGTAAACAAGTGATTGAAAGACAAAACAAACAAACAAACAAAATAAACAAAAAACTCCCAAACACGGGAGTAATACAGATGATCTCTACAGAATGAAAGACATATGACAATATATGACAAAAGCATATGTTGCATTCTGCCAGTTGTGCCACCTGAAATCTTTCCTACATTTTTTCATTCCCTTCCTCCTCAAGTATACATCTATCTTCTCCTTCTTCCCTCCTAGCAGATCAGCAGAGGATTTTAAAGCTGAATAAAGCCTAAAGGAAGAACCTGGGCTTTCAAAATTAACAAAGAGGATCCTCCACTATCATGAATAAAAGATGTTTTGCTTACCTGCACAAGAATTCTTGGCCTTTGTGGTGAAGGGAAAGGTATATTGTGCATAAAGTGGGATATGTGCCTGAAATGAACAAAAAACACTTCAGAAAAAGTAGCCTAATTAAGGGTATAACATTTTTCCCTAACTATGATATCGTGTGCTAGAAACAGTGCTAAGATTTATTTTCTATTTTTATAAATTTAGGAGCCTTTTTATAGAAATTGAAAGCAAAATAGCCCCTCATCCCTTTTCAATGTGACATGTAATACTGTCAGCTTTAGGTATGTCAGCTTTAGATAAGAATGCATTAGGATTTAGGCAGGCTATTTAAAATTCCAAATAGTTAAATTCCATGCTACTGAAGTTTTAATGAAACTTAGCTAAAGAAAACTATGTACTTCCAAAAGTCTAATACTATTCTGAATACTGTATAATATTTAAGAGATCTTATAGGAAACCATAAAAAGGAATTATCCTCTATAAAGTTATGCATATTGACAACTTATCTACATTAGTTTCTGTGGTTAGAAGTGGCCCTAGATATTCACTGTTATTTCAAAAGGTTCCTGAACTTGTATTTAATAACTTAAAATACAGCACTGCAAACATTAGCATGGAATTTGTAGCTCAGCCATTTTCTGTCAGATCTGTGTAAAGGAAATGGTAAGTAGCCTTGATAAACTAATAGAAAAGTCCTGGCAAAATCCACTTCATTTTTCTGGCACGGTAGAGACAATGCCATCAAATGTTAGCAAAATTACTTCTACCAGTACAATATAAGGCATACCCTGAGAGCAAACCCTGGATCAAGGATCAGCTAAGTTAAGTGCCACGTGCATAAATCACCTCACTTTAAAATGCTACAACTGTCTGCCCACATAAATTTTAAAAACGGTTTACATACTTCTCAATGGGAAGAGGATGAGGTCCAGAGACAGAGAGTTTGTAGATGAACATAAGAAATTTTCGAAATGCTTCAAAGAAGGGCCAGTGTGAAAGAAGGCAGATACATTTGTTAGAATTGATAGACTTGGAAGTAATCAATTTCCTCTCTACAGCTGTCAAAAGACCCAACTGCAATTGTTGATTTTTTGTTAGCAATTCTCGAGGATAAGGCTCATAAAACTGAATAGCAGCGCCATAAACCTAAAAAGATAAAGAAAAACAGCTAAGCAGATCTACTACTAAAAAGAAGCCTGTGTGAAGCACTTTTGAAGCAAACTTAAGCCGTGGGTGTTTGCACACATACCGTATTTTTTTTTTTTTTTAGCATTCTCAAAGCTACTTTCTATTAATTTAACATGCATAAAGTACTCTTATAAAAAGGTAAACTATTTTGGAGTCTTGTGTCTCCCTTCCTCTTTTTCTCCACAGCATTTTTCTCAACAAAATGTTGATATATAGTAAAATAAAGAAAACAGAACCAAACCTCGAGGACTATATATATTAACTGTACTACACTATATTAAGTCAAATCATATCAGAAAATGCTTGTGTTCAATAATACTTCTCTACGATCACACTAACCAAAAACACTTATTTTAGATTTCAGTTTACTTATTTCATAAAATTACATAGGTCCTGATCTTTTCTAACATTCTCTCCTTATTTATCAAACTTTCCATATTTAACTGAACTATTTTGGCAAGCTTATCAAAAAGCAGAGGACAAGGAGATGTTCACCACAGCATACTCGCTTTCAGAAAAAAAGAGCCTGGGAAGTACTGCATTCATCCTTGTTATATCACTATTAATATCATGGCAAAATATTTTTTCTTCCTGGTTAGAAATAGGAAAGTATGTAAATTTTTCTAAAGGAGAATCTAGACAGAGCATGACAGAAATCACAACCAATATTTGTTAAGACCTCTTCCATAATTTAGGCTGTCATCATTGAATCAAGCTGTTATCTAATCACATATTACATTTTCCTATTCCCTCACACAGTTTACATACACTTATAGATGTTGCTTATAGTTACACATTTATAGTGGTTGAATGAATAGCTGCTAGACCTATATTAAACAGGTGCTCCCTTGTTTCACCAGGCGCATCCATAATCCCATAGTCTTTGCCTATGGCTGCCACCAATCTATTGAATGTGGGCAAAATCCTGGTATAGATTAGGCAAACTCTTGGTGAACAAAGTTTATCAGATCATGTAAATACACATGAATTTTTAGTCTCCAGTGCCCATAAGATCTTGGGGGCTTTTCAGATGCTACTATTCAGCACAAACTTTTCCTCTTTTTGGTAATTATTTCCTCCTGGTGATTACTTCTCTATTCACACCTATACAGCTCATTTACATAGACCCCTCACAGAGGTTCTTTTGCAAAAATCATGCAAAATACATAAAGACATAAACATTATTAATACACATGGTAATCAAACATCCCCTTAACAAGTATGTCCCCTCCTTTCTGTTGCTAGCAACATCTTGTTTGAAAGAACAGGAAAATTCTGGCCCTGCAACTGTGATATGTCTAAGTATGTAGTTCTGCTTCTGTGGGACTAACAAACTCTCCTAGTTATTTCTTGTTTGGGCTTATGTTTGTCTTGCAAGAAAGCTTTAGATGTATGCTTTTCTCAGGGAAGTACATAGCAATTTCTTTTATGGTATTTTTCAAGTGTGAAATAAAAGAAAAAGTCTATTTTACTCTGTATCTATCAACCATTTAAATTAAAATACAATTTTTTGGTGTGCAACCATACCTTTTCTGCAGAGGAACAGGTCAGTACAAATGTTGAGAACACTGGTAGTGGATATTTGGTCTGTGGATCCCAGCATTCAATAGTAGCTCCCATAGGAAGGCAGAAGAGAGGTACAGAATCTGACAATGGAAATGACTCATAGTTCTCCTGAGGATATCTGAAAATTAAACCTTGGAAAAAGAAGAAAATGTGCCTTTGATCTGACAATCTTCAATAACATAACAAATATATTTTTCACACTGCATACCAAAATCTATGCCTTAGCTGGATATAATAGATGAAGAACATACATATACAGAAGATAAGTCTCTCACAGAAATTTTAAGCTTAGAGTTTCCCTTACGGCAATCACTCAGTAAACTGTAAAAATTAACCAGCGAAGATTTTTACATTAACCCTATTGGAAATAACATCTGCTACTAAAATGTGGCATTGAAGGGGATTATATTACAAAGAAGTTCTACAAAAAAGTGATAATATATCCACTATAGCCACAGTAGTAATATCTGATGAATGGGCTGACCACATTTTCTGCTAATCACTTTAAACATTCTGTATTGGCAACTTAAATATAGTTTTGAAAACCTAATAAACGGTCAGTGTAACACCACCTGCTAGAATGTATGCACACAAGCCTCATCTTATTATTGCTTTTCCTCTAACTATTTTATGACACACTGATTTTGTTTTCTATGCTTTCCACTCACGGTTGGTCAATCATTCCTTTCAAAGGAATTTCTTGTAGTAGAAACAACTATTGAAAGATTTTTTTTCTTGGACTTTTTCAGGAAAAAATATCACTGGCAACACATTAAGCTAAGTTATAAATCTGAGATTTAAAAGAAAAAACTTTCCTGTTGTTCACTGCTTGGAATGTTCTTCACTTTAAAACAACAGGAAAGAGATAGGGAACAGAAAAGGAAAAATGTTTAATTTTCAAGTTAAATGCAAGGCAGTGTACTGGTTATGAGATATAAAAGTAAACAGGAATAACATTGTCTAAAATTTCTATCTATTCCTTCTTTTCCATCATCACCATAGATAACATGTGAAGTCTCTTATTATATCTTAGATGCTTGCTACTCTTTCTACTAATGCTTTAAAGCTACCGTATCTGTCATGATACGAACTAAATTAATACAAAGCAATGTCATTCCTTGCCCACTTTTTGTCCAAGAAAAGTTAGGGAATCGAAGATAGCTTTGTTGATTTCAGTTAACATGAACAGAATTTTGATTTTACAGCATTTAAGCTCTTTTAATTATTTCAACAAGCCATTTAAATACTTCTTTTAGCATGTTTACACAGTCTGCTTCTAAAACTACTTACCAGCTTTATACGCTAGAGAGTTAGAAGCTGGCACAGACTTCTTATAGCAAAGGTACACACTGGAACCCCACTGTAAGACACAAATACCACCTTAGAGTAAACAAGGACTACAAGAGGCAGCATAGAAATCAGATATAAGCATTCAAATGTTTATACCAAATAAAAAAGACACTTAAATACAAAATGTTAAAGAATAAAATCATTACAGATTCTTATGGGAAACCCATCAATGAGAGTATAATTCTAAACATTTTCACTGGAAGCTTTTACAGTATTTCTGACTGTCTATATACTACCATTTGAGAAATTTCATGTTTCAGCCTCAGAATACTAAAAACAAAAAACAGATTAAAAGACAATGGGAGGGAGAAAAAAAAAGGAGCACAGGAATAGACTATAAACAATTACTATTCTTAACATTCTTTAGCTTTTCAGTAACATGCTATTAATAAGGAAATCAACAAGTGTTTGTGCTTCATACTGCATGCCAGTATTTTTAAGAAACAAAAAAATGGAGAGAAAAAAAAAAAAGAAAAGGAAGTTTAGTTTGAGCCAGTTTGAATAAATCCTTCACAGCACCAAAAAAAAAAAATCAGACTTACAGAAGTTCCTCACACAGCATGTGAAATGAAATAGTTATGATACAGGAGTATAGCACAGTCACAACAGAGCTAGCAAGTTGAGAAAGCTTTGGGTTCTTCCTCTTTCCTCTCCTTCCCCCAAAAAGACAAACTTAAATTCTTACCATGCCACAATTCAAATTCTTATCAACTTTGCAGAAGGTATGAGGAGGGGTTTCTCCTTTGCTGGTAACAATAACACAGATATCGGTCACTGCCAATGAATTCTGAGGCCGTACTGAAGGTGCCCTTCGGTAAGTGATAAAGATCCGTTGAGAAGAAGCTGAACTATTGTTAACATTGGCACAACGACCATAAGGAGTAGCTTGAATCACTTCACATCCAGAAATTATACGATCCTTCCCTTCATACAAAACTCTGCAGAGAGCAGTGAGGGAAAAAAAATAAAAAAGAGAGAGAGAGAACACCAACATATTATGCAAATTCAAAATATATAAAAGTTATTTGTGCAAATTCACAAAAATCATCTATCCAGTAGTCAGTGGCTTTGCATGAAGTCACTACAAGTTTCAGATTTTGTCCTTGTGCATGTCCATGAAGCAAAGGAATTTTAAGGTATGTATGCCTGCTAAAGAAACACTAGAGGAAAAAAAATTGTAACCATAAAAAAAGAAAATTAAACCACATAAATAGATACACAGCTATCAAATCAGAACAAATGTTGTACTATAAACCTAAAATAAACTTTAAAGTTTTCTCACATTATGACTGGACTGGACACATGCTATAATTTTTTCTATCACTAAAATATCATTAATACCCTTTTAAGCTTATTTTTAAAAATAAAATTTGGAGAGAGAGAATAGAAGATTCCCTAGATAAATTTATAGAGAAACAAATCAATGAAGATCTATACTCATAGTTTATATATCAGTTCTTTAGAAAAAAAAAAAAAAAAGACGAAAAAAATCCATTCCACAGAAAGGATAGAAACAGTAACTACTTGTTCTGTATTTTTTGAAAGCAGAAGACCTCTTACAATCTTGTACGGCAAATATATTCACACTATTTTCTGCTTTCTTAATCATCCAAGTCTCATGTTTTATTTTACTAAATTACCGCTTAGATCATTGTATTCTTACAAAAGCAATCCAAAAAAAAAAAAAAAAGACACAAACAAACAAGCATCAAAAAAACAAAACAAACAATAAAAAAAAAGTAAGATCCTCCACAGCATTTAAATGAGGTACATCCTTGCACCGAAGCTTTCCACACATATAAGCACTGGTACAGAACCATGGAACCATGACAGCAAGGACAGAGGTTAAACTTCAATTTTAAAGCATGTATGACTTAAGATACACATACACAGGGCAAGACTCTACCTTTATTTCCACACCCAAAGAAGTAAGGATTCCATTTACTTGATTCTTCAGAATATGTACATAATACTTGCCACTTTCAGATTAGTTTACAGTTTTACAGTGCACAAGATTTAGAATAAAGATAATGCATTAATATATTTATTTATTTACTTTTTCAAGGATTCTGCCCTGTAGCTTCCAACTTGTTTCACAATTTTGCTTTTAAACAAAACAAATAAACAAAAAAAGCAGACAAAATACAGTTAAATGTTCCAAACTACCCCGGGTTAAATATGTCACTTACTATTAGTAGGTATGTATTTGAAAAATTCAAGTATATAAAATAAAACGTTTTCCAGACCAAGTAATTTCAGAACAATATACCATGAAGTTTTCAAAATTCATGAAAAGACTACCAGCCATCTTTTAACTAAAATATACAAATTACTGTTCATCCTGATCCCATGAATCGCTTGTGAATATCTGGAGTACTCCAAAAGTATTTGGAACACTTTTCAAATAAAGTCATAGAATAGTTTATCAAGGCACAGGAATTGCATGAGTTGGAATTATACTGAAGTAGTTATCAGGCATCATGTACATTAATTCAGCTATTTCTTGTAAAACTATATTCTAGCCTTCAGTATTTGAGTTTATAGACTCTTACACCACACTGTTGATAAATTTAAACAACAGGGTGGTAACACTGTTGAAAAGAGCAAAATATGGATATTGCTACAGAAAGTTCTAAGTCAAATATCTTGGGAAGAAAAAAAAATCTTACATTCTGCCTTTGTTATCAATTTCATAGAGTTAAAAAAAAAAAAAACAGTGGAAGCAACTGTTGGCCACTTCACTTTGGCATCAGCATAAAGATCTGTTTTTATATAAACTCCTCACATCACTGCCTTATATTAATCAGAATGGAATTTAACATATCAGTTTCCTGTGGAAGCTTTCTTTTCATTTCAATGTTTTTTCAATGTTATACATTTAAATTTTGGGGGGAAAAAATAATTTATTTCAGAAATATCTTTCAAATGACAGCTTTTGAGAGGGAAACTGTATAGTGTTTAGTAATATTTATAATTAGCTATTTATCAATTAATACCAGCAGCATAATTAAAACATTTGTAAGTACTCCCACAGAGATACCTAAAGATTCAAGAAATTTAGCTGTGTAAATAATTCTGAGAGGCAACGGATTGACTAGATTTCAAGACTGCAACAATAAAGTCCCTTCAAAAGCAAAAAGATCTCACCCAAACCTGCCACCCCCACACATAAAATAGCATTAGTATCATTAAAAAACAAACCATTCCCCAATTTCATGCCTAACAATGATATTAAGAAAACAAAGAAACAAATTAAAAAAAAAAAGAGAGAAAAAGAAAAACAAGAATCTATCATTCATAACAAATAACTTTAGCCATCCAGGTCAAAACATTAAGAAGTCATATGCTGAATATTCAACTTGACATTCTGTGCACACAAAATTCAGAAAGCAGTCTGCTCCTACTTGTTTCAGCTTCTCAATATTTGCCTTCATATTCATTAGTAACACGCAGGTCAGGATAAGACTTGTTTCTTGCTACTAAGCTTAAGTCTTGGCCTTAAGCCTAAGTACATCTCATTCACTACATATGCTAGCGGCTTCAATAGAGTTTCATCATCCCAATAAAATTTTAAACCTACAGTTTCTTCCAGATGCAAGACATACGTCTAGTATCTTTTCAAAAGCGTGTTCCATACTGAGTGTGTAAATTCCATCCATGACCAGTTTTACTGGATTTAAGAGTATGCCTCCATGAATCAGATAACAGTATTTAGAAGGTAAATGCTGCCTTTTTGCAAATACAGAGTTTTCTTTACGCTAATATTTTTGACTGATCTTCTAGAAACCATTTCAAAACAGACTGTTGCAACTTTGCATAACTTGGGTCTGCTCTCCATTTTTATTTCTCCCCTATTTCCAGATGGATTTCTGCCCTGTATAATCCTACACAATATATCTCTTTACAACAGCTCTTCCATCTCTTTAAGGAAGAGAAGGAAGTATGCAAATATTAGAAAATAAATGCACAACACTAAGCAATCGGTGAGAACAGAAACATGGGCTTAAAAAAGGGGAGAGGATTTAGGTATACCACATTATTATTCACCTAGACATTCAATTGACTATTTTTCTCTTATTAGCCTCAGCTGTTTCAAATGATACTGCCATTGCCACACAGGAGAATTTCAGGGCACCATGGAAGATGCTGGCTATTGAGAGTATCTTCCAGCTTCTCTTCATACTGAGTTCAGTACTCCCACAGGCAGTTTCAGAAGAGAGGATGCAGAATGACATGCACCCCTGGCACAGAATCCCTAATCAAAAGTTCTGTCCTACTGAAGAAAATTAGTATTACCTGCAAGGAAAGTTAAGTAAAACTTGCACTGCTTAGCACAAGAAGACTCGCATTCATTTCTAAGAATTTAAGGAACTCCTCAGCCCCAACTCAGTCTTTTCTATAGTAAGTGTTACAAATCACCATCCTATATTCATAACTGAACTAGAAAAAAAAAGTACATGGGAGTTAAGATTTTTTCCTCAGAGTCTGCATCTCTAGCTCATCCCTATTTCTGGAATGTTGGCAAAATATCTGGAAAAGATGTAGTACAATATATAGTAAATAAATTATTTACAGACTGTAACCTTAAAATATTTAATCTTTTATCTACATGTAAGTGAAGGAGCTTAAGAGAGTACTCATCTGAGGATCAAATCTTTATTCTTCTCGTTAAAAAAGCAAACACCCACTAGCAGTACAAATACAAATACAGGTGATACAGCCTTTAGAAATTTGAGGATTGCATGCCACAGCAAATGCAACATCCAGAAGCTTGTACACGGCCCAGCTGTATGCAAGTGTATGCAAGTAGGAAGTCACACTAGCAGTTTACAAACACATGAATTTAAGA
Organism: Crypturellus soui; assembly: GCA_032275445.1. Lineage (NCBI taxonomy): Eukaryota > Metazoa > Chordata > Aves > Tinamiformes > Tinamidae > Crypturellus > Crypturellus soui. The sequence goes on from JAUBNY010000185.1 coordinate 673,805, forward strand.
ACATACAGAATAGGAAGGTGGGGAAGGAAAGAGTGGAAGATATAGAAATATGAGGAAGGTAACAGAAGAAAATAATCACTAAAGAACCTCCACTCCCCACAGAGCACTCTCTGTTTAATAAATATTTAATAATTTCACCATGAAATAGCCCTGGAAGGATATATTTGCTTATATATAAATACAAATGCAAGTATATTTACCAATAATCACGATTATGGATAAGACCACTTCAAAGTACACACTCTTATATTTCTTTATTTAGGACGTCTACTATGAGCGTATGAGCTGACTTGGCAACATACTTTTTACCATTAGAATAAAATATTCTTTCACATAAGGTTGCTTAAAAAAAAAGTGCTTTCAAACTAGATACTCAACATACTACATCTCTTGCCTCAACTCCACTTCCCTTTGAATATAAGGAAATTCACAAAAAAATTCCTCTCACAATCTTTTGCATATAGTTTCAAAACAGCAGGAACAGCAGGGGGAACATGTTCACATGCATCATTGCTTGCAGAGAAAAGCCTGCCATAATTCATTAATTGTAACATCCGAACTAAATTCTTCTGTGCATGGTACTTGCCAAATATGATATTCTTCACCAATATTTTTTAAAAGTGAATTTGTAATGAGAACTTTTAGTCAGTCTATTATTTCTCTATTTTGTTGCACAGCAGGATCTACTACTCTCTATGAAAATAATCCAAGCACTTAAATTCCTAAAATTGTGAAGGACATGAATATATGCACTGGCAAAGCCCTTTCCAGAAACCAAGAGAATTCAGCACATACTCTTAGGATTCATCCCATCCGCATTCTTCTTAATTTTCCTCCTGCTAAAACTTACTGAAGTTTGTCACATAAATAACTGCATACTTAACTGTATATAAGTTCAGATCCCATTATAGGAATCTTGCAGTGTCGATCACACACATAGGAAAACTATTTTAAAAAACAAAGGACATTACTGGAGAATATTAGAAAATAATTTAAATAATAAAGCTTTGTGCTTTATTTGTGCTTTATGTAATTAATTTCACTATTAACATTTCACTACTATTTTCCCCAACTACCCTATACTTTTTAGTTAGCATCGATAAAATGGAGTAAATATACTGTGTAAAATATACACAGTTGCCATTCTGGCATTATGCTTAACATGCTTTTACTTAAAATTGAAATTAACTTCCCACAGCCTAGATACAAAGATATTTATGTCTCCAGTTTCATTTTATTACTTACTTAATTATTAAGGAAGGAAAACCATGCATCTCAATTTATCACTACTAATGCTCGTCTTTTTCTAATCCCCCGCCAAAGAATTCTTCAATATCCTTTCTCAAATGAGAGAAGTAGCAGCTGTAATGTATGCAGCAATTTAGACAATCCAGTATAATAATACTGCAAGCATTACCATAGGTAATAGTAATTACCTCAGTAATCCAGCAGTACAGAGTACAACATTCACCATCTCAACATCTTGAGAGACCTTTCAATATAGGTCCTTGAATACTTGCACTAAATGCAGTATCTTAAAAGCCATAAAATTAGTTCAGAGCTTCTCTATGCAGGTGGTCAATCTGCATTTACCAAGCATGGAATTTCAAGTACTCATAATGTCCAGCCACACAGTTCTGAACTTTTCCCCCTGCAGTTTACTAGCCTAAATGCTTCCATTTTTAAATACAGTAACTATTGAAAATATAGTAGAAATTGATAACAAAGTTTCAAAAATTTTCATTCAACTTTAAGCACCTAAGTTGCATTGTCTTCCTCCAAAGCTTTATTTGCAGAGTCACAGAAGCTACCAAAATTTACTTTGCTCATTCTATATAGGAACATTGGCAAGAAGAAAATGGTGGAAAAGACTAGTTACTTTGAGATAAGCTCTGATGCTAGTTTGGATTTCAGGGCTATGAATTAACAAATTTCAGACAGAAAATGCTTCCTTTTTATTGAAACCTTAAAATTCATCTCTTCAACCTTTGGAAATTAAAAAAGCAGCAGCCTCAAATACTTCCCAAAGGAAGCATTCATTCTGAAACACCAATCTGCTTTTAAAAGAAATATCTTAGACCAATAATAACCTTTTTTTTTTCCTTCCATTTACACATTTTTTTTTCTACTCTAAAATCAGTTCTGTATCCACACGAATAAAATAATTCCCTGACTTATGCAGGGTCTGTTTTAAACCTTAGCAAAGAGAATCTACAAATGTTTCTGAAGAATGATGAAATAGTTTTGACTTACTGGTTAACAGAATATAGCCCATAAGAGTTTTTGTATCTAGTCAAGAGATCAAATGTCAACGAATTTCAAAAACATTTACAAGTGCCAGACATCAGTGAGGAAACAGAATGAAATATATTTAAGTATTTAAATAAGAACAATCTACAAATCTAAATTTCGGGCATCAAAAAGCTGTGGTTTAATGAAATACTAGCACCACCAGAGTTGCCAAGAGCCTACACAATCCAGGATTTGTAGCCAATCATGGCAGAATTTGTAAGTGACTTTGCAAATACTCTGATCTGACAATAAGATGGACTACAGGGTTCTAGGTAGATGGATAAACTTGATGCATTTTCATTCAATATTCTACCATTGTTAAGGGGTACCTTTCATATTAAGCACTAAAATAACTTCCATTATATAACCATTTTTGTCCCCTAATTTTTGGGTTTCTACTACATCATTTGTATACATTTAATTCTATGCTATTCCTTCTTGCCTTTCATAAAACTACCCTTTATTTCTCATATTTGATTTGCTCCGTTATATATATATATATATATATAAAATATATATCTTATACCACTTAAAACATTATCATTCTTCCTTCTAAACATTATCATTCACTTCTGCCTCAGTTATCTCAGAAAAAAATATTAAACACAATAAACAGTATAGCTCTGAAGAAAATAATTTTTTAAAAGTATCCTGATACTTGTTTTCATTATCGTCTATGAATAGTAACTTATTATTGAAGGATGAACTGAACAGTTACAAAAGTCTTACCCAATATCAATAAGAGGTGGTTTGTCCCACCCTCTCTTGTAGCAAAGAAAAAGCTCCGGACTCTTAAGACTCCCATAGTTTAAATTTGCTTGAAGGGCTGTAGGCGTTGCTTCAACACAAGTATATCCTTCTGGAACTGTCTCACCAGCTGATTTAATTATCACAGCAATGTCTGTAATTGGCTTTGTTCTCTTTGTTTCATTGTGGCTTATTTCTTGGTCCTGGAGAGATGAGGTATCTGTATCAGTGAGCCCTGCTACCACGAAATAGTCAGCCACTCGTGGACCTTTATCTTCTATCATGGTTACGTCAGTAATTCCTGGGGAAAACAGACAGAAATCAAATACTCTGTTTTCATATCAAACTCCTTCCCTCAACAACTAGTACAATTTATAGCCATTAATGAACAAATAAAAATACAGAATTGCAGAGATTTCATGAAAATTCAAGGGCAATTCCACAACAAATCTTTTCATTTCTACTGCTCATAATATTGCACTATAGGAATTAGATTCCCTTTCTACTACCACAATAGGCACATTTTAGAACAAGAATGTTTTCAACCCATCTTGAAGTGAGATAAAGAAAAAGCTCTTTTAAGACCAGAGATATAGAAGGTTGCTCTGCATAAGATACTGAACTACCTAGATTCTTCACAGTAAATAAGTTAATGCAAGTAACTCTTACTAAAAGCCACATTTTACTACCATCACTCCAAGTAATCTGATTACAGAAGGGAGAAAATTAACAGCACATGTTTGTCAGTTTATCCTCAGCACATTTTACCACTTTTGCTTTAGAATTTATATTTTGAGATATGTAACTGGCAAATGTAACATCTGGAAACTGTTTACAAAAATAACACATCGAAAAGCACATCTCATCAGCTGATCACGCAGTACAAATCATTGTTCAGCTACACATTCCAAATCTGGAAAAAGTTGTTCTCCCAATAGCCTGTTCACTAACCTAATTTTAAAATAGAAAAATAAATTTTATATTAAGAGCAAAATTAGCTGTCAATGATCTGCCCAAGTATCATAGGTGCAACCCCAGCTATCTCTGAGAAAGCTGAGAGCAATACTTGAAGAGCAGTTATCAAACAATCACAGTAATATTCTACACTTACATGAAAGTAGCATCCACCTACTTTTGGGTCCCATGTTTCCACCATGAGAACTTTTGGACTGCATTACAAATCTAAGCAAAATAAAGTCTTGTTTCTGCCTCTGAACACGACCCTGCTGCAGCTGTAGATTTCTTAGCTACAAGGGACCAACACCATGTGAATTAAAATCAAGAAGTTTTATGTATTTATTACACTCTAATCTGATAACTACAGAAACTTTAGTGGTTTAGGGAAGAAGGTATAATACTATTTTTGCAACCTATTTTCTCCTCCATCTCTTACCTGCTTTTACTGAAGTCATATGAAAAGGTATTTTACCTCTTCGCACTTCACAAGACTTCTAACTTACTATCAGAATGCTGAGTAGTCAGCTGAAGAAAAATTATCATCAGTTATTCATATCCAGCAGACTTAGAATAATTCTTGATGTAAGATTATGCAACTACAGCATTTACAACCATGCTGTAGTTTCTTCTAGTAGGAAGAGAAGGCAGGCAGAAGGAAGATACAAAATTCTTATATTCACACAAATCTGTAAAACCCTTTAGACCAAATACCTTAATTTTGGAGTTATTAACACTGAACATACAACTTTTCAAACCCTTTTAATCTTGAAAGAAGAGATTCTGCATCTTTCAAGAGTCTTCTGTAATATCTTTCTGTGGTGATTTGCACAACATTGCTTCAGTGTTCTCTAAACTCTTTGGCTAACAGCTTTATAAGGTAATCTGAAAACAGAGAACATGGGAAGTGTCTGGCTTCCCCAAAAATGTACAGGGACAGCAAATTACAGGACTGAGTTTTCTGTCATAAAATATACAGGTCTTCTATTCACAGATACTACAATGTTTGTTCACTTGTCAGGTGTTTGGTATCTAATCTTCCTGGAAGAATACAAAAAGTTATCTGAAAACCGTAATTCCTTGTGAAACTTCTGAAAGGCTTTTGACTACAGCACTTCCTGCAGTTGATTCTGTTTAAATACTGTGGTGAAAAACATGGCATTAGTGATAAGCTCTCTACAGATAACTAAATCTGCACAGGGTTACGGATTTGATTTAATCTCATATAAATCTTTGTTTTCATTAAAGGAGATGGTCCCTCCTCATTTTGCCACTGTTCATTCCCATATTATTTTTTTATGCAGAACTAGAGCCTATGTGGCAAATGCCCTGGCTAAGTGCTAGCCTGGCAAGGTCTGTTTACTGTTCATCTAGAGCAGTTCTCCAGAGATTCAATGTGTCAGCACAAAAGCAGTAGCTGTGTGCCCCTTTCAGCAGCAACAGCACTGGCATCACTGCATTAACCATAAAACTGCAAGGCCCAAAGAGCTTCAGCCTTTTCCACATTAAAAAAAAAAAGTCACAAAAACACACACACACCCCCCTATATTGTAGGCCATGTTCTAGAAAGGATTACATAAAACACACATACTGCCAAATTACAGAACATGCTTCCAAAAATAGCCGAAGTAGTTTGCCTTTTTAAAGCTGAACATATTTTTAAACTGGTCCGGTCTTCACTATTCACAAGGTGTTCAGGCAGCTTAGTATCACACACTCTCAGTGAAAATATTAAAATCACTCTCCCACTTATTGTTAGTGTACAGAGTACAAAATAAAACACTAACAACAGCAAGCAACATCAAAAGCCTCAAAACAGCTGTTTTTAGTCACAGTTATAGTTTCCAGTATCATGCTACAATGTTACCTCTTAGAACATTTCTAAAAGGGACAGTCTAGCTTTCCTGGGTATGCAAAGGAAGAGGAAAAATAAAATAATTAAATAAATTAAATACAAAAATTTAGAAAGCATACAAACAAATAGAATCCCCTAACAAGTTTTCACCATTGGGGGGCAAAAAAGCTGTAGCAATTGGTTACAAAAGAGCATACCCTTTTTGCTATGATTTTATACTTTTTTTGGCTATGGAAACTGTGTAGTATGTGGCAGGGAGAAGTCAAAGTCACAAGACAAGACAATGCAGCCGAGAAACTTGGCACGCAAGCCTCATATGTCAGCACAACATATTTAAGAGTATTTTTTCAGAATATCTGAGTCCCTTCAAACAGTTCTACCACAAGAATAAGCGAAGGTATCAAGTAAGCATTACTCAGCTCTTCAAAGATTTATTTTTCTATTTTATCAATGGGACCTCCCAAGAGAGACCTGAAAGTAATAACTCTTAATTAAGCCATAGTTGTCTTCCTTAATGCAAGAGTATTGTAAACACACAGCTGTAAATTACACCATAGCCATCTAAACAAATAGAAATAGAATCTTCAACTGTTCAGCTAACCATTTCTTAAATGCATTTAAGTCAAGAACTGCATATACATATAACAATAAATGCTTATCATCCCCACGCACTATAAAACCCCAGAAAACACAGAATAAGTGTTTAGCTATTTCTCTCCAATGCTCTATTTAATTTTGACTTCTCATGTCTTTTGCAAAACTGCAACGTAATTTTTAAGATGTTTCCACGATGTTCTATCAACAAAATAGACTCAATTTAATATAGGTCAGATCTCTTTCTTAAGGAGAAATTTTTATAGTGAAATTGTCTTTCCAAGAAGTTTTCCATTCTTATGACCACCAAAATACAAACAGAAGTTGTCTCAGATTTAGCTGACTGCTCTCTGAATCATCAGTTAGATTTTTCTTCCAATACAGCTCAATTGCAATTACCTGTATTTTCAATTAGCGAGAACAACCACACAAAGAAATTTTCTTGCAAACAGAAGGAAAAAAATGTGAGCATAATTTACAAGCAGCCCCTATGAAACACAGGTGACTACAGTACTTATAACACAACTATATTCCCTATATTACAAAATTATAATCTTTTCAATTCCAAAATGATTATCAGGAGGATTTAAAGTTCTCAGCCTTCATTTACAGAGATCACCAGCTGAAGGTTCCTGTTCCTGTATAAAAGTTGTATTCTATGCTACCTGCAAAATATAGAAAAGGGAGATTTTTCTAATAACATTCTTTGGGGGAAGTTTAATTCACTAACACAGAATGCTCTGAGTAATAGTAAGTATTTATGATAATGGGTTAACAGCTGCATTCACTGTGGTGTAACTCTTCTTAATTTAATTCACTAATACCAGCATTTGCTTTTCCATTGTGCTTGTTACTTGCAGTCAAGTAATGTTGCCTTGAGAATTCTTCATAAAAAGATTCTGAACAGTAGTTAAATTTTTGAGCTTTAAATGACAGAAAGAACATGCCTGCCCCTCTTAATAATAGTATTAAAAAGAGAGTATTTTCAGAACTCATATTCAAATGCCTTGAATTTCTTAAGAAATTTATTTGTGTCCTACAAATACTGTTTAATATCAGAAAGCTGCTGACAGGACATACCTGAAGCTTACATGCAAAGAATTTTAGCTATTTACAATATCAGAGAGCAGAAGATAAGCCTTTTATTTCACTGCTTTAAGTTAATTTAAGACAGTAATCATTGAAAGAAAATGTTATTTTGTGTCTTATGTCTGGATTGCTTCTAGGTGCTATTAATCTAAGTCAACCTCAATAATTTCTAACATCATTGTTAAAGTTTCTCGGAAATGGAACCAGGAGATCTGGCAAGAGGAACGTGTGACTCAAAGGTCTTCCAGGTATTCCAGAGAGTATTTAAAATATATCTTGGACACAAGATATCACCACAACCAGTTCACACCAAATGGAGAACAGGTGCAGTAGTAATTTAAGAACCATAAACACCCATAAAAGCCTAATATTTTACTTCACAGACTAAGCAACAGGGCTTAGCTGAACAGAGAAACACAGCGCTGCAGCTATTTTATTTTCGGGACCAAACTGCTACTAGCACATTGCCATGTTCCGATATGTGTGGGCCTAGCATATTGAATTCAAAACGACTATGCTGTTTCTGAACCAATGCATAATTTTGACCTATCCAAAAAAAAAGTGGTGGATTAAAAACAAAAACAAACAAACAAACAAACAAACAACAAAACCCAGTCCATTACCAGGACCTTTAGTCTTAGTAGAGGCCACTTTTTAAGAGATTTGTATTTACTACACTTTAATTCCTAGTAAATCATGGCACATATAAAAAAAAAATCTCTCTGAAGAAATGATTAAACAACTGAAATTTAGAAGTTCAGATACTGACCCTCTCTAAACCTAACAATATTATAGCAGTAAATTGGATTTGGTAGACCAGCATTAATCTATAAGTAAATGGAACAAGGATACACACTTTTGGCAAGCCGACAAAAGGAAACATAAGCTGCATAAAACTGCAAAAAGCAGCCAGGAGTGGAAAAGAATGTTTCTTACAAAAGACATGTCTGATAATGTCATGCTTATGCATGACATCTGTATTTGAATTATTAAGAAGCTGTTCTGTGTAACTTGTGTGTATGCAATCACTTCAAAGTAAAAACATCCACATTTCATACATAAGAAACAGGGAACGACAGTCATTTTAGAGTTAAAGAAAAAAAAATTAAAAATATCTCCCCACAACTGAAAAAGGTTTACTGCTACACATAGTCTTTACTTTCAGTATACATTGTACTCTACTTTCTCTGAGAAAAAGATGGCTTCAAGGTTTGTTTTTAAGATAATTTCTTTCTTGTAACTTCTTCCTTTATGACCCCCTGAAGAGTCAGAACTAAAATTTTTCTGGTCCTAAATCCAAACTTTTAACCCTAAATAATAAATAACAACACTTAAGCTACAAAGTTTTTTTTTTTTTTTCAGTCCATTTGCAATGTAGTCAAGGTCCAAATTATCTAAATAACTGAAAATACTGATGAGCACATTGTCATAGAATTGACAAATTTTAGAAAATCTTTAAAATTTAAAGGTTTTCTAAAAGTAATTAATGAATAACCCATGACTTTTCAATCCACTAACCTACAAAGTTGATTATCATTTTCTTTTTGATTCTGCTTATGACCACAACTACAATGGAAATTACCATGTGGCAGTGTGCATGCAGAAATAACTGAAGCACTTATAAAAGATGCGGTATTATCCCTATAACATAGAATAGTTTTTGAACTAGACTGCTTTAGTGGAAAATAAAAATCTTACTACAGAATGAATAAAGACTTCAACACCTTCTGTATGCTGTGGCTTGCATCTGCTCTGTAATAACGTGGTAGAGTTATAATTTTTCCATGATGTAAATGCTAAACAAAATTCAAGAATTCCAAATAAATGTTTTGTATTAGAAACAAATTACCTTGGCTATTGACAGTAACCAAATTGAAAGAAAAATAACATACACTCTTTTTTAATATTTATTTATATCTAAAATAAACTGGTGTAATCACTAGGAAAGACACTCTATCTCATAAATTAATTCAAAATTCAAAGTTTCCACTAGATGGATCAAGACTGTTTCAGGAAGTCATCTGCAACACTTGAATTGCAGCCATCAAATTTATCAAGTAAAGCAAGTATTACTGTATTTTCTGAACACTGAGCTAGGGAAAACTTACAGAGTCTCTAACACAGACTTTACTGCAACCAACCCTAGTCTCTGCTGCAGAATGTAACAACCAATGGAGATAAGCCTTTATACACATAACTCCTCCATCATTTGTAATGCACTAACCATAAGGGAGAAAGAAGAGGAAAAGTTTGTTTAACCTCTCTAAAAATGCAGAAACACTCATTTCTGTAGTAGAGGAGGGAAAGAAATTTCGTCCTAGCTCTTTATTCAACATAATGTTTTTTTATCTTGGGCTGAGAATAAGTTACATCACTGATGAAGTGAAGGTTGGGAGTGGAAGATCAACTTGTCTTACTGCTGTATAGAGAACCTTTATTTATGTAGTATTAATATCTTACCACAGCAGCCAATGAATGTTTTAATATGAGTCACTTTGGAAACATCCACGACCCAAACTAAAAGCCGCATTTAACATACATGTTATAGAGTTGAAATGTATGATCAGCAAAACAGAATACTTAAGTGCTATCAGCTGCACTTTATGTCTGAAAATGGTGGGGGAGAGGTGGGAAGATTTGCAAATGCCTTTAAAGACATCTTAAAAGAAGTAGTCACTGTAGTTGACAGCAAAATATGCATATATATATTTATAAAATAATGTTGAACACTGGTATTTTCTACGGTAGTTCATAAAAATCAAATTTAAATACAAAGGCCAAATGACAGAAGCAACTATTGCATGTCATGTTTGTACTACTTTTATAACTAGTATTAAAAAAAGATTGCTAGTTTAAAATACACAAAAAGTAATTTGGTAATTTCATGCAAGGTTCTGTCTTAAAGCAGATCTATGCTTTTAGTCATATTATTCTTATGGTTTTAAAGCACTTCATAATGTTACCTTTATTATTTGAAAAATCCAGTTTTGTCATAATTAACTCATGCACTTGTTTTTCCATTTTTTTCAGATTGCCAGAAAATCCAGTTACTCTAACTGCATAATGAGGCAATAATGCAGGGACATAAATGGTTGCACCAAAACCAACAAAACTTTCAAATGAAAAGTTTTGCAGTAGGGGTTTGAACAGCTATTTATGAACTACAACTGACTGAAAATATCACTTAATAGACTTCACAGGCTCTCAGACTAAAAGATTAATAGATTTTCCAATTCAGGATGACCCTCAAATCCCAGAAGGATAAAACAGTGCAGGGAAATAAAACTTATTTCAGTCTCTCCTACCTCTACCAAACAGCTTATGTTTTTATACTGTATGGTAACTTCTTACTGTTCAATAGTATAAAAGTTGCAGTGGCTACAGGTAGGCAAGGCCAAAGATAAATTCAGAAGTGACCTACAGAGACTAGAGAAAAAGCAGTTGGAAATAACGAAGGAATGTTTGGTACAACTAAATGAAGAAGTTCTATTGCCAAAGACAGAAAACAGTGATGGAAAAGATGTGAGAAGGGAAGGATGATGATCACCAAACAATTCAGCTATATTTACCTAGTGAGCCAGTTTCACATTGTTTCATTAGTGTTGTACCCAAACTGTTCTCTACACAATGAAAGATGACAATTACTTTCAGGAATTGGAAAGAAAACAGCTCAAAAGTGTGAAGGAAAAAAAAAGTCCTTGGAGCAAAAGTAGTACTTTATAGACAGCACTTACTGCCTCAGTTGCACACTTTAAATGTTAGCCCAGCTCACTATTATGTAATGAGTGAAACATCTGCAGCCCTGGAAACATTCTTTGTGAGAGAACTCTTTCTGTAATTGGAAACTACTGGAGCAAAGCCAAATATAGTAGCCTGAAACAAAAATAAAACAGTAAAGAAAAAGTGAAGTGATAACAGTCCTGTGCTTAAATGCCCTCTGAGAGCTCAAACCTCTGAAATGATTTTTTGGCTTTTTTTTGGCGTGAGAGGGGCTCGACTTTGTTTTGATTTTGAGGGAGTAAAGAGAGAGGAAAAAAAAAGTTTCATTTCTAAGTAAAGTAACCTGTACACGTTTAAGAGATTTTTCTTGCTTGCTGTCCTCTCTACTAAGCACTAAATTGGTTAAGTATTAGCATTGAAATTATACTATCAGAATCTATAATAACAGATTACCAGATCTCGGAATCAATGCTTCAAGTTTACTTTTGTTAGCCATCTGCAATACAATCATATGCTTCTTGAAATATATTAAAAATAGGAGAAGGGAAAAGCTTTCACAGAAGACAAGAATTATAATGTGTTTGTGAGAAATAACACGTAATGTGATTTACAAACTTTGCTATGACTGAAACTCTCACTTCACAATAAAAACATTGCTCAAGTCTGTATTCACAGAGGTAATTCTTCTAGAATTCTACAGGATATTTAAAGAAATTTATGCTTACAGCTCTTGAAAGCCCTAGGGAATCAATCGTTTTGCTCACTTATGTCACTTATCTTCCAGAATGCTTATTCAATGAACAGAGTATTCACCAAAGGCTATACTCCAGTCTTCTGAATGTATGTCAAATGTGAATTCATAAGAGTGTCAACCTAAGAGTGCATTGTATAAAAATTTGAAGTAAATAGAAACATCTTAGAACAAAGATTATATTAAATGATAGTTATTAAATATTTGTCTCTGTAAGTATTATCTTCCACAAACTATGAAGACAAAAACTGTCAAAGCATCACAAGTCTAAGATTTTCTATATCAATCAGTCTTATCATTTACCAGATAGGAAGAAGCTATGAAGTCTGGCATTTCTCATATTTTTGCCTATTCTCATAATAGTATCATCCACAATCCCTCCAAAAATAACTCCATGCTGTATTAATTTGGTGTGGTTCTAAGACAAAATATTTAAAGGAAACTGGAACTTTCTGGGATCAAATACACATATTTAAAACAGCAGAAGTAGTAAGAAGCTTAGTTAATTATAAACAAGGTAGAAAAGCTAATCTTTTCAAAAATTTCAACCAATATTACTAACAAAGATAACACGTGTGTCTAAAAATTGGGGAAACAACATACCAATACTTGTATATGATAAAACTCCAAAAGCAAAACTGAGCATTAAGTCAAATTTTCTGTTGTACAAAGAGAAAGCAAAGAGTGAAGTGAATTTATTTTGTAATACTGCTGTGTTCTTCATATTGTTATTACTTTCATTATTTGCAAAATCAATTTTTGTCATAATTAATTCATGCACTCCTGATTTACAGATAATTTTTAGGAGCTGGTCAGAAAGACTATTAAGCAGAGATTTTTGAGATACACTATAAACCTAAAAAAAAGGAAGTCTACAGAAAAATTATACGACAGGATTTGGGCTCTTCAAATTAAACTGTTGCATTACTAGTTATTACACATGTGATGAGTGACTTATCATAACAGAAGAGAATTTAAGGTTTTCATTTTAAATTATCTTACATGGAAGTGGTGCACAACAAATGTTAGAAACAAAATGGCAATATTAGTTTGAAGTTATATTGCCTTTTAAAGAATGCATGAGTTGCAGTGCATATTTTTTCTATTTGGTCTACCCATTCCTCAGTAAAATCTTTTCTCATCAAGCACATTGTACATTTGGCTTATTCCTAAAAGAACTGCACCACCACAGCTAATATACACAAAAAAAAAAAAACCTTACTCTTCAGAGAGGTACATACAGTCTGATAACAGTCCCAGAATACGTGCAATAAGAACGCAAACAAAGACATGGTTGCAACAGACGCATCAAAAACAAGTTGTACACATTCAGAAGGTCTTTTTATCCCTAGCTACTGATCTACTTAACTCCAAAAAGCATAAAACCTTATGATTTACCAATTATTATTTGCCATTAAGGAAGCTACAAGGCATACTTTACACATTATACAAATGAGGTTGAAGGATATCTTACTCACAGGATTTCTGCCTATGCTAGATTTCTTATCTTACAGGGTGTCTGGTTTCTTTCCTAAAGCAGGGAGAGTAAGGAGGGAAAAAAAAAAAAAAAAAAAAAAACACCAGAGCCATGCTATGTGATAGCAGGAAAGCAGGAATAGCAATACTGGGATGCTTAACAAGAGAAATAAATAAATAAATGCATACATAAATAGGAGTCTTTCATCAGTCACACAATGCCTCATCATGAAAGACTTGGAAAGAGGAAGAGGAGCAGTAAAGAACATACTGGTGGCTTGACTTCAGTATAAGCATTACTGATTAAAGGTTCTAACTAATTAGAAAGGAAAAAGCCATCACTGAAATGTTTAGGTCCTGGGAGACAGCAGGAACATAAGGCTTACTTGCATGTCTTGAAGAATAGTTCAGTTTTGTAGCAGGAGTGCAATATATTCACTGCCACAAAACATTTTTATTTTAAGAACAAAAAGCTTCTGTATTTTGGAAGCTTGCAATTGTAAACTCATTTTTTTTCAGCTAGAGCTGAACAGCTTAATTTAATTAATTAATTTAATGCAAGTCAATTCCTGGTTTACACTATTATAACATTTTTAGACAGGAAAAAAATAGGCTTTTGGTGTATGCATAAAAAGCATTAAGTTTCTTTAGTGAATTTTTAGAGTAATAGAAAGAATCTAGAGTTTCACAAAATGTGAAGATAAAAGTAGAGTAAGGCAAGACTGTCTAGCTCTATTAGTTAAAATGGAAAATATGACATGCTTCAATTTTAATGACATGCAGAAAGTCTTTAGACAAGAAATTATGGGTACATTTTTACTGTTCTCTCCATTAGTAGCCTTGGGTTTGCTGCTTTTAAACAAAAAAAGTGAAAACAAGAAGTCATATGTATAAAGAGAGAACATTATTATAACCTTTGCTATTCTGAAAATTCTTTTAAGTTACAATACTGACGGCCAAAGCAGTAAACATCAGGACCTTTATACCTTAATGGAAATCGTAAGTAGCAAGAAACAGAATACAGCAAAATGCTAACTAACTGTGCTAAGACACATCTTTCTGCCTTATTGCAATTTGGAATATATTAGTCACAAGGATAACTGAATCGGTAACAGCCACAGTCTGCCAGAATCTTGAACTATTCTGAACCGATTCATTTAGCTTCTAAAAGCTGTTTGCACAATGGTCAAAGTTTTAACTTTTATTTCAACAAACCCGCAGAAACGAATCACTGCCACTATCACTCTTTGATTATGTAGTCAACAAAATTATTTTGTTTTTCTTCTTTCAGAAAAGAAGCATCATCATATTCCTGTATAACTGAAAGCAACACACTATATTCAATATTCATCTTGGAAAGAGGGATGATTTTTGCAGCAAGTTAGAATCTGCAAAGTAGATCAAAGCCAAATCAAGGCCCAAAGCTTCCATTTACAGCCTCCAAGAAGCACTATAAGAGGAAATCAAGTTTCATGCTGCACAGTACAGCTCAGAAAGCAAATTGATTCTCAATTTACAAATTTAAGCAAGTACTAATCTGGCAAACAAACATCTGGCCAGTCATGGGGAAAGCAAAAAAACATGATTATGAGCCTCACAAAGTATTTTAGTGTTTTCCCACCCCAAAAGGTTCAGCATCTTAAATACTATCCAGCATTTATTCAAAAATGAATAGTATTCCAGAAAATGGTATTCTGAAGATAATCTATTCTTCGGGATGACAAAAGGCAGAAGGAAGTTAAAAAAAAAATCCCAATAGATAGATTTCTAAGCAAAAAGATGCTAAAGGTGCTAGAAAAAAAAATGGTTCACTACCCTTTTTTTGCAGGGGTTGTTCACTCAGCAAATTAAATCAAAAAAAGAGATACTACTACAAGACCAATAAAAAGACTACAAAACATGCTAAGCAGTTTTTACACAAGGAAAAAAGAAAAAAGAAAAAAAAAAGAGTTCCCTCTTCCTATGGCTGTCACTGAAATCTACCCAAAAGCTTAAAGGGACTTATTCTCTTAAGTCAAACATCTTATCCTTTTGTTATGACTTTGTCATTAATACCTTTCCCAGCTCATTCGACTGAAAGTTCATTCATTTATTATTTTAAGTAAACATAAATTTGTCTGTCAAAGCTCATTCTAGATCTTACTTGTCTAAAAGTAGGGGAAAAAAAAGGCACATCATGGCTCTCTTCCAACTGTAATATCTCTACCAGATAAGGTTCAAAAAAAGACCTTTAGAAAGAACTAAGTTTAAAAAGCTACCATTTTGAGTACTCTATTTTAATAACACAAATACATTTAATACAGTGCTGCTTCAATTGGGAATTCAAAAAAAAATCCCAGTTTTGCTTGATTTAAACAGCAGAGAGCAAAACATTTTAAATCAGAAGAAATTATCAAAAAACTACTTACAAAAGCAATGCCACATAAAAATCTCTGATGATTCAAACACTCAAACAAAACATTACGCAAGATATGGACAAAAAAAAGGCATTACGTTTATTTTTCTAATGAGAGAGCCCGACATTAAGCTAAAGAACTGCCAATTTAATAGTATATTTTTCCATAGATACTTAAGAAATTTCTACCTTATTTTCCCAAACAAATCAGTTTTTTGATATTTTAAACAGTAATAAGTGCACATGCATGCTACTAATCTTTTTAATACAAAAATCTGAAGTTATTTAGGCTACCCAATATTTACATATTTCTTCATAGCACTGCTCATGATAAATGCATTAGTAGTATTTTATATTCATGGGATGAGCAGCCAGCATAAAAAAAGACACATCAAAACTTACAATCATATTTCATTGTACCATGTATTTGAAAAAAATATGCTAGTCTGGTTAGTAACTTGAAATTGCTTATCATGGCTCTGGACCACAAAACCAATTGTCAAACAAATGTTTCAGGAGCATATTCCACCACATATGAAATAACTCTCCTCTCCAGAAAATAGAGAATTTACTCCCTCAACTTTTAACAGGCTACCTGCTAAAAGCAATTCAAAAACACCCACAAATCTTATGTTTTAACAGACACAAGAAAATAGCCAATTGCAGGCAAATCATTGCCTTTTTACTAATATACACAAGAGAAAACTCAAGTTTAGCACGGTAAAAAAATGACACTGTAAGCCAAGAAAGTACAGCAAATACATGGAAAAAATCCCCTAAAAACCACACAAACCACAGCTCACAGGAAAAAAAAAAAAAAAGTCAGAGGATCAAGCATGCTGTTTGTTTACAAACTAAGCCCTTGTGCAGGAGATCTGCAAGCATAGCCTCTGGCATTAAATCTGAAATCCGTCCACTACCAGTTATTTCATGTAAGACAGTCCATGATTGGGATATACTTCATTAATCATTCCCGACAGCAGCAAGAGAGAGCAAGAACATCTTCACAGAACGTCCTTACAGAACCGGTATTTTATCTGTATTTAATATAACCTCACCCACTTTTTTGGATGCTTTAGGGGGATGTGTGGCATCAGCAGCATATGGGATGTTCAGGAAGATGCCAATGTGCAGTATGAAGAGCACAATGTTCAGTTTGTATCACACGCAGAACTTCTGACGGGAAGGCTCAAACGCATCACCAGGCCCTGTGGCTGTGCAGCCATCCTCAGCCTATCTCAGCTGGGGACTATCTCTGTCGGATACCCCTGGGTGATGGTACAGCCTGATTGGAAGTCATGGTTCTAGCTATATGTGTGTGTGTGTATATATATATGTTTATATGTATATATATAAACAAGCAGAACTAATCTGAAGATCATACAAGATCTTACTGATACGGCCAGCTTCCCCAGCGTGGCATGACTGCTATCAGTGGTGATCGCAGCAGAGGTGGAAGGGGCACGAGGGCTTCGCCTTGCCTCCTTCCCAGCAGAGGTTAAGCGCACTGACGCAGGCAGCGAGGGGCGGAGCTGGCACGTGAAAAGGGAGGAAAAAAAAATAAAATAAAATGGAGAATCGGAGACGGGAGGCGCCCAGCGACTCACCTGCGGCGGCACCACCTGCGCGAGCGGGGAGGCGGGACAGCGGCGACGACGGGGGGGGCGACACGGAATGCAGAAACGGGGGTAATAAATATTAAAATTTAAAAATAACCTGAAAAACAGCGCCTCCGCGCCCCCTGCCCCGCGGCCGGCAGCCGGCAGCGCCACGGAGGAAGGGAAAGGAGGAAGGAAGGAAGGAAGGAGGGGAGGAAGTGCGAGCCCTTCCCGGGCGCGCCGGGCCACGGGAGAGCCGCGAGGGCTCGTCCCCTCGCGGCGGGATCGCGGCGGCTCCGCACGGGCCGGCCGCCGCGCCCCGCGCCCCCGCTCCGCGCCAGCCTCTCCCCACCGGAGCGCGGGGCGGGCGCGGCGGCAGCCGAGGAGGGAGCCGGGCGCCCCGCGGCCCAT
>JAUBNY010000185.1:716927-769804 GCA_032275445.1 Crypturellus soui
GGCGCGGCTCCCCGGCGGGCTGCGTGGCCCCGCGGGAGCGCCCTCGCTGACAGGAAGCGCCGTGACTGCCCTCCCGGCGGAGGAGGCAGCGCGACACCCTGCCGGCGTCACCGGGTAGCGGACCCTGTGCAGGAGCCTCCCCGCCCCGCCTGGCCTCGGCATCCCCCGTGCCGGTGGCTCCGAGGGCTTAAACCGTTCGGAAGGGATCAGACGGGGCCTAGCGCGGTAGCGTGCGCAGTGCGCCCTGGTGCCCGGGGCGCAGCCGCATCTGCCCCGCGCCTGACAGGCAGCGCCGGGGCGAAGGGCCCAGCGCGTCGAGCGCGGCCCGCTCCCTGCGGGAGCCCCGCGGTGCTGGAGAGAGGAGTTTTCTTTGCAGCTCTCATCCCTGGGACCCGGGTCTGTTACACGTTTAATACGTGGTGGCCTGTAACTTCACAGGAGGTGCCGTGGGGCATTTGTGTGGTGCCCTGCACCACGGCACACCCTTGTCCTTTTTCCCTTTTGCATGCCTAGGGAAAAGCTGTAGTGAACCACAAGCAGAAGGTTAATTCTCTTCTGTGGTAATATTTGCATACATGTGAAATGGAAACCTGCTGTCAGGCTCTGACGACTCCAAGAGCAAAGACTTGAGATCCGAGGCTGCACGTGCCCCTCACGGGCTGCAGCTCGGCCTCTGCGCTGCCCTGGTGTTGCAGCGCCTGTGCGGATCTCAAACTGCTGTGGGAAACAGGGCCAAAAGCGCCTCTGGTAGCGTTACTTCAGGCTGTGTGCATTCATTGTGTGATAACGTGTGCTTCTGCGGTCGTGTTTGGGTATTGTCCTTTTGTTGGGCGGGTTGGTTCCCCCCCCCCCCCCGCCTTTTATTTTATTTTTTTTAATGGAGACAGCTGTAAATATTTAAGGGACTACACATCACAAAGAGTAGCAAAGACCTGATAGGTGACTGCTCTGTCTGCTTCAACGTTAACTCCAAAATAGCATGAAGAAGAGTTATGTTCTGTAGTGGTTAATTTCTGTGACCTATCTGTTACAGAAATGCTAGCTTTAAAGCGAGCTGAGCAGTGCGAGGGAGCCTTGGCTGCTTATCAGGCGTGGCGTTAAGAGACAATGAACCCTCAGAGTTTTGGTGGAATGTCTCGAGTGAGGATTAAACTGAAGTTATCAAAATATGCCCTTTATCTTAAGCTACCGTGTGTCTTCAAGGTTTGTACAACAGGGACTATGCAGATTTCAAACTTGTCAAGAGTCCTTTTTGTTAGTGGGAGAGCTGATCTCATTAAACATAAGGAGAGAAGGATTCTTTAATGCTGGAGCCTTAAAGTGACTTGGTGATTTGGAACTGTTAGCTGGGTTTTTCTTCATCCTGTTTCAATGGATAGAACCACAATGTGTTTATTAAACCCAAAGAATAAACAGTTAAAGTAACCCAGGAGTCAGTAACTCCTCACTAATTCTGTAGTGAACCACTGGATCTCAGATTAATCTCATGCGTGTGCCTTACTATTGCCCCAAAAAACGAAAGTAGTTAGGATACAATGGGTGGGATTTCTAAACTGTTGCAATAAAATGCAACTCTTGCATATCAAGAGCATTAGGACACTCATTGCCTCATATGTGAGGCTGATTACAGAAGGATTGCTGCTTTAAGCATGGTGACTAAATGAAGTGGTTATGAGACTGTTTTAACTTTGCAATGCTTTTTTTTCCCCTCTGCCAGGCTATCTGAGATTCAGGATCTTCAAAATGGCATTAGCAGCAATTGATCCTCAGCAGGTACGTGTCAGTGAAGTGCACTATTTTTTATGTGTAGATAAGGAGAAAAAAAAATCCAAAGAATCAACTAATTTACGTGTTTTTTAAACAGAACGTTGTCTCAAGGGTTGCCAACCTTCCCTTGGTGAGCTCCACCTACGACATGGTGTCCTCCGCTTACATCGCCACGAAGGACAATCATCCTTATTTGAAGTCCGTGTGCGAGATAGCGGAGAAGGGAGTGAAGACAATTACTTCAGTAGCCATGACGGGTGCTATGCCTATCATCCAGAAGCTGGAACCGCAGAGTAAGGCAGCTGGGCAGCATTTAATGTAACGCAGTGCTTTATATACTCGGGAGCGCTTGTGATGTTTTAGTTCAGCAGAGGCATGCTGGTCTGCGGTGCTGAGTCCGGTAGCTTGCTAACTTGTTTGATCAGTAACTGATTAGATGGGTATGATTAAGACAAAAGCAGTCTAGAGACAAAGCAGATTGCGGACCAAACTTAAGACCAAACTGACATGCCCCCCTTGATTTACAAGATAGCTTGGTTATGTCACCTCTTACTCAACAGCTACCTCACCTTTCACCGAGTTTCAGTGCTAGTTTGTACTTGTGGTGAAACCTGGCAGCAATGTTGCAAGGCTGTCCTAAGTAGGAAGCCTATTTTCACCACATGGCAGAAGGCCAGATACATTTCAAACAACCTTCAGAACAAGTCAAAGTATCTGAAAGGGCTTTTTCTGCTTCCAAGTGCTTGATTATGGCTCTGGCCTTGTTATAAGCTTATGCAACCTCAAACCTTGCTTAGAAATGGAGGAAACTGCCTTAACTATTTTACAGCACAAGCTCTCTGTTTCCTTAGAAATTATCTACCCTTCCTTTGTGCCGAGGTGAGTCTCAGATCAAAACCCATCACATTTTATTTTCTCTCTCCTCTTCTAGTTGTAGTTGCCAACAACTATGCATGTATGGGTCTAGATAAAATTGAAGAGAGACTGCCTATACTGAATCAACCCAGTGACAAGGTAATACTTCTGTAATATGCATGTGAAGATAGAAGTATTAGACACTTTTTTTTGGTTATCACTAAAATGAGCGAGGAGGGGGCTGTGAGGAACAAGAATTAATCAAGAATGAGGCACAGCAGAGAAACAATGAGGATATTTCTGTAGAGCAGTGTGGGTTTTTTTTTTTCCCCCAAGGTTCATTAAGCCTCAGTTTCTTGGTATGTTTCCATTTACTGTATCTATAACTGGTGTTTACTGCTACTCATCTTTTAAGATTTGGGTCCATTTACTTTTTTCTGCTCAGTGTGAAGCAAACAGTGTGTTAACTACTTTCACTGAAGAGTTTTGACCTGCAGACTGTATGATAATCATACAATATTTTGCTTTGTTTCTGTCTTCAGCTCAGAGCTCTCCTAAATAACTGACTTAAAACAAGTTTATGCTAAGTCTTGTACCTGCATTATATATTTCACAGAAAATACGGAAGTGAATGAACTTTTTTTTTTTTTTTTTTCTATTTTCTGTGGCAGGTTGTTGCCAATGCCAAGGATGTAGTTGTTGGAGCCCGGGAAGCTGTAACAACCACTGTTACTGGTGCCAAGGAAACTGTTACCCACAAAATCACCGGAGTTGTGGGCAAGACTAAAGAAGCAGTGCAAGACAGTGTTGAAATGACTAAGTCAGTTGTCAATGGCAGCATTAACACTGTCCTGGGGAGTCGTATGGTGCAAATGGTTAGCAGTGGAGTGGATAGTGCACTCACTAAATCAGAGACCTTTGTAGACCAGTATCTCCCACTTACGGAACAGGAGATAGGTAAGACATTCATAGCTTGATCTTGTTGGAATGCTTCTGCTGCAGAGAAGCAGACAATCATTATTTAGTTGGTCATCATGGGGAGGGTCGAATTCTGCCTTTCTGTTTGTAATAGCATCTTGTTGGTAGGAAAGCAGAGTGGAAATAGTAAGTTCAACATAGTCTGGACTCAGCCTACCCAGTGCTGAAGTGCAGCATTCAGTCATTAAGCAACTGAAATTGTTTCATACTTCCATCTTTTTTCATTCTAATCTGTATTTTAATTCTTTCCACACATCTAGAGCAAGAAGCTGCAAAAGTTGAAGGATTTGAAGTTGGAGTTCAGAAGCCAAGTTACTATGTTAGACTAGGATCCCTGTCTTCGAAGGTCCGTGCACGTGCCTACCAACAAGCCTTAAACAAGGTTAGAGATGCTAAGCAAAAAAGCCAGGACGCAATCTCTCAGCTCAACCACACTGTTAATCTGGTAAGTCTAAGCTTTTATTTGGGATGTAAAAAGCAGATGTTGGCATAGTTTTACTAAGTTATTTTACTGACTAAATGGCATGAGAGATAGTGTTCTCAGATCAAAGGCAGTATTTTTAAGTATGTTACATGTCATTCAGAGCGTTTTCACTGCCTTTCTGGAAAGGTATTCAGTTGGACTGAGCCGTAGACCAACTAGCAATTGCCCTTAATTTTTAAGTACTTCTAGAGTTAATTTTGATAAATAGTATCAGTGGGCTTTGTTCAGTGAAGAAAGTTTCTTTCAGTTTAGGAACCCTTTAATGCTTTCTGTTAATGAATGTAGTATTGTTTATGTTCCTGCTTTGGTTCTTGCTGTGGGGTATCTCTTAGCACTCCTGCATTCTTTGGTAGTCTGATCTTAGCAATGTGCCTTGGTGTACTGGGGAGAAACTGTACGTAAAGTCCTGACCCTTTACGTCTTCAATTCCTTGTGCAGGAGGCTGGTGGCAAAGGGGTAAAAACAAACTTGAATAAGATGATTGAGCCAGAAGATAGACTGGGTGATGTCTTAAGTGCATACTAGAAGAAGTTTTTTCTTTGAAAAGCAGGACTAGATGCTTATAGTCCCCAAAGCCTTTTATCTTAAACTTTGGGTATTTTAAAAAAGTTTACAAGGTAAACAAAGTAGGGCAGCCTTAATAGAACTGTTTGCAATTTTTGCTTCACTTCTCCTTTGGCTGTATTTCAGATCGAGTATGCCAGAAAGAACATGAATAGTGCCAATCAGAAACTTCTTGATGCTCAGGAAAAACTATATCAATCTTGGGTTGAATGGAAGAAAAATACAGGCCAAAATGATGGTGATGAATCGCATAGCGCTGAGGTAAATAGATTTACACCAGAAATAAATGAATTGCACACTACCAGAGTAACTACTGAAAACTTACTGTACCAAAGGTTCACAACATCTTCACAGCATAGTGTATTCCTTGCACAAATGTGGCATTAATGGTAAAGCTTAGGGCAGCTGCCAGTAACAACTATGAAATGTAAGATACCCAAGTTGCTAAGTGCTGCAAGCACTCTGAGGTCCATTCTCCTTTCATGAGAAGCCTCATTCTGTTTTCCCTGCGAGCATGTTGGGATACTCATATCTAGATCAGCTAGGATTCAGTCATTTGAGATTGCTGGAAAAATCTGTTTGTTGCATAAAGCAGTCCAAGGCACAGACTTGCTGAGGATTAGGTACATAGTTCAAAATGATGAGTCTTTGACTGGAATAAACATGCCTGCCCTGGCTTGTTATCCAGAGCTGAAATGAGAGCCTGCTTGGCTGGGGAGAAGCTATGGGTGTTTCTGCTCCACAAAGTACTTGAACACTGAAGAAATATCAAGTACTTTCAAGTTCTGTCTCTGACTCTTAAGACTTCAGGCTTGTTTTACTATCTGCTATGGCTTTATTTTGCCTGTGTCACTTTTCTTCACTCTTTGGTACATCTTCACCATAAAGCTACAACAGTGATGTCAAAATTCTGATGTGCTGTTATGCTTTGTTTCCAGCACATTGAGTCGCGAACTCTAGCTATTGCACGAAACCTCACTCAGCAGCTCCAGACCACCTGCCTCACCCTGGTCTCAAGCATACAGGGGCTTCCACAGAATGTGCAGGACCAGGTTTACAGTGTTGGGTCAATGGCGGGTGACGTCTACCAGAGCTTTCGGTCAGCATCTTCCTTCCAAGAACTGTCAGACAGCTTCCTTGCCACTAGCAAAGGACAACTGAAGAAAATGAAGGAGTCTCTGGATGATGTGATGGATTATCTGGTTAACAACACACCACTTAACTGGCTGGTAGGTCCCTTTTACCCAGAATTGGCTGGTATTCCGCATGCTGAGAGCAAAGGTGAAGGGGAGGAGAATTCCAGCCAGGAAGACAAACAGCTTGAACACAGTGCTGAATAAACTGCATAGCATACATGTACTCTGTAGACTGACCAAACAAGTGACTCGAACAACTGTAGCTGTCGAATACTTTGGAAGAAAATTGATACATGGGAGTGGGGGAAAATGATAAAAAGGATGTTTTCCCACAACTGGACTGTATTGTCTGGTCTAGTAAAGCTTTTTTAAAAAAACACTCTTGAAGTGCCTAAGCATTGTCAGTTTACAGTTGTGAAGATGCCTTGTTTGTCAAGTTAAGAAACCTCATCATGCTCATTTGATAACATTTCTCTAAATGAAATCAGCCATGGCTAAACTCACTTGGTGTTTTTTTTAATTTGAATCAGAATAATGCAAAAGCCTTACATGCTTTGATATGCATTTAAAAGCCCTCCAGTCTAGCTCAGCACACTTGAATTCCATGCCTGGTGCAGATCAAGCATTTCATTATAATAGCTCTGCCTGTGCAGTTTTCTTGGATTGTCTTGCACTACCTTGTGACTCATAAAAGGAGTTCTGCCAGTCCAAAACTTGAAGCTGCAAGTGGGGTTTCTTGAATGAGTCAGACAGAGTTACTTAAATGCTGTGACACTGCTAATACTAACCATATAAACTTTATATTGTATTACACAGTAACCTGACCAAATCATTATCAAAGCGCACTTTAAAAAAAATATGCAGTAAAAAACAAGATTCATGCTGTTTGTACCAACGTGCCTGCTTTTCTTTTTTGTAGTGATCTTTTGTAATTTTGTATGGTAGCAATAAATGCTTCAGCTGCAAAAGTCTGTCTCTACTGAATGGTGTCTGAAGTGTTAACTTGCTGTTCTGACTCTGGCACACTGGATCCAGAAGGCAAGCTTGAAATGCAAGTGAAGTAGACATGTACTGAAAACATACATGTGTGTATAGATAAAGCAATGCTGCTGCACTTCCATCCCTCAGAGTTTCTATCTATCCTTCCCCTCCATCTTTGCTTTCCTGCTGCTTTTTGGTGCTTACTCTTACCTTTTGATGGAGCTTGTGAGTTGATAGATGTTCTAACAGACTTGGGAATATGGATTTAAAAAACAACAACAACAAAAAAACCCAAGTCCTGCGTTCAACCTAGGTGTTCCGTGTGGTGTGAGACTCCCAACTAACTGCCTCTGCTACCTGTCTACAGCCAGCCTATGGCCCTCAACTGAACAAACACACTTTAGTCTGTTTAACTTTATATATCCTCTTTGGGCTTGGGTGTCTATCATACATCAACACTTCTCTAAGTGAGAGAACTAGATCTTTAGTAAACCCCTTGAATCCTTCCTCTGGAAGAGATGCAGTTGCCCACTAACACCTGTTGTCCAGGTAAGTGCTACTGTGAATGGCAAACATTTAGTGGGGCAGTATTAACATCTACCTCAGAGAGGCAACATAGCAAAAATGGAGTTTGAAACAATGTTTGATATCTCATGAAGAGGTGGCGCAAGCTTGGCTGTGAATATGTATCTGTACTAAAGCAAACTGTATGCAGCTTAGGCTTATAAGGTGGGAAGGCTACACTGTTAAGTCACGATTTCAGTAAATATTAGAAAGACATTGTGCTGTTGAGGTTTAAGCATAATATTAAAATGGTGGCAACTGAAGCCTAAAGACCAAGATTTTGGAATTTCTAGCCTTTAACATGTTTCTTATTTGTAAAAGTGAGATACTGTCTCCAGTTTTAGGGCCTGAGTTAGTATTTCTGCAATTCTTCCCTCTAGAAGTAGCTACCTAGAGTTAGTGTGTCCTTTTTCATATCTGAATAAAATAAAATTTGTAGAGGAGTGCTGGAACAGAATGGAGCTAATGCTGTCAGGGAGTAGTTGATAGGTCAGTGAAGGAAATTCCTGCCTTTACATATAAATCAAACAAGACAGTCAAACTGCTAAATGATGACTTAGGACCTAGGAATTAGCAGCATCCATTTTTAATGTAATTCATATTTTTGTTCTATGTCAAGTTGTACAACTGCATACTTTGTCAGATGGGTGGCCTGTCTAGCTTTCTGGAAGCAGATGAAGCAGCAATCCAGAAGAAATGTTACTATTCTAATCTTGCAAATTCCTTCCCTCTCACCATGCATTAGTGCTTATGTAGTGTTTGAAGTGAGGTAAATACCAAAAAGTACACAACCTCTTGCATTTACTTCTTTGACAAAACAACAGAAAAATTAATTTCTGAATTCTACTGGAATTGGATGAAGACACTTGAATTTTCAGATTTCAGAATTTTTGAAGCCCTAGGGATTCTTGGATAATGTTTTGTCCCATACTTGTTGCGTTTTGTTTGTTTGCTCATTTTCTCTTGAAAGGAGAAAGGAGCTGCACAACTGTTGAACTGGCTCCTGAAAAAACAAGTACATAAAAAATAGACACTATGGAACTCTAAAAACTTTCTTCTAAAGCCCAATACTAAATTAGGCAATTCACAGTTTATAACATTTGCTGAAAATTCAAAAATGAAAGGAGGAAAAATCTTAAAATATTAACAGGACACAGACAACTCAAAAACCCTTCCTCTTGTTTCACCTGTTTGCCTATACTTATCTGTTTTAAATTGGTTGGTTACACTACACAAACTTCCTGATTCTAGTCTTAAAAAACACTTGAAAAAAATAGCTTGGCTTAACAAAAAAGAGGTGAGAAGCTTGCTGAACAGCAGGTAGGCCACATGACTTGAAAATGGTATGAAATGGGTGATGCTGTTTCAGGCAGGGCAGCTAACTCTCCTAAGTGAGAAAAGTCTCAAAGGTTGCTACTTGCATAAACACTCAGATGGTACAAGTTAGAAAACTAATGAGAAAGTTATCACTGATGAGATTCTATAGCATTCAAAAATGATTGTTTCTGCTCAAGAGATTACTCAAAATCATTTGCAGCACTCAGCCATCCCCTGCTGCTTTCCAGGTTAATTTAGCATAACGCATTATTCTGTCATTGTTGATAAACTTTTTTTTGTAAGTCCATGTACCTTAAATTTTGCAAATAGTTCTACCTAGCACAACACATTCACACTAGAATAAGCACTAGTGAAATCCAAATTGCATATTAAAATTACATTAAAACTGATGTATGCTTAAAAGTTATTTAAAAAAAAGCAAATACATTGTAATAGAACAAAATAAAAATAAATGCAATCTAGGTTAATGACAGAATGTTGTTACAAAGAAGATGGCAAGGCAGTAGCATGACAATCTAGCTGCCCGTTATGGAAGACTTACGGGAAGAAGTCTTCCCTTATTCTCTATTATGAGAATTGACATACTGCTTTGTTTCATCTTCCCATCAACTATGAGATGAAATTGCAAGCAAACACAAAGGTCATATGGAAGTGAAGGCCTCGCAACACCAGAGACAAAAATGCTTCTGTGGCTGTGGACATCTTGCAGTTCTGTAAAGGAGTTTGCTGCATATAGTGGATATGCTGAAGAGACTAAGGAAAGCAGAAGCTTAAACCAGATGGGCTGATTAACATATTTTCAATAGTAACAACATGGATATGAGTAATAGGAGTACCTTAAGCCTAGGATACTGAGGAAATTAGTAACTGAGTGTGGTCATGTGCCTAGCTCAGCATAAACCCAGAATAAGCATATTGCTATTAAGCTATATGCAGAAAAGTAGAAGACAATTGTTGCTGGTAGAAAGACATGGTTTTTTCCCATTCATAGTGTCATTTGGCTTTTAGCATGCCAGGATAACTGATCTTCTTGGAACACGTTAGGCTTTCAGAGTGGACTTGGCATTCTCATACTTGTGCCTGATAAATGACATGTTCTTTAAGCTTTTCTGAATGTTTCACTTTAATTGATAGTTCTAAGTCCTTGGTTTGCTGTATTCACCTAAACTCAAAGGAACGGAGTAATTCACCTTCAGTGCTAGGTATTTGTAACATGATAGTTGCAGTAATCTCTATTCTTCGGATAGATCTTTCTGGATATAGTAGAGGTTTCCAGAGGGTTTTTTTTTTTTTTTTTTTTTTCTCCAATTAGAGAATGGTCTAAAACTTCTCCAGCCTAAGCTGAAAACATGCCTAGATGCCCTTCAGATACAAAGCTCTCTTTTATGTGCAAATTCCTGTGAACACACAGCAGTGGTGATATGTCTGTATTTTGTGCCTCACATCATCGATAACAAAGCCATCAGTGAATCAAGCTATACCTATTTGTACTTATTTATACTTACATACTTATACTTATTTATTCTTATATATGTATAGCTTTTATGTAAACAAGTATAAATAAGTATATTTTTTTTCACTTGGAGAAAAGTTATGGTTATGCCTAAATTGCTTCTAAAAAAAAAGGATATTAGTAAATTAATTCCTACCAATGGTACTTAAGGATTGAGATTAAGTCCCTTAAGATTACATTTTTAGAGGTGTGTAATATCCATGTATCCACTAATGTTTCTGACAATTCTTGCTTAATAGTAGTCAACTGTATAATCAGGTGTAATAGTACAGAATAATACCAACCATCCAGTTAGAACAGAAGCCAAAACAATTTTGCAGGTTCAGGTACTTGTTTCCTCAGGAAAAAAACTGATGTGGTAAACTAGCAGAGCAATCTATATATTAGAAAATATATAGCAATCTATATGACTCTCATCTAGGCAGATTCCTCTATATAACTGGGTCTATGGAAAAAATGCAAGAAGTTAAAAATATTGTTTCTTAATTTTCCATTTTTTCCCTAAATACAAAACTAAGTCAAGTTTGCTAAGGCAATTGCTCTGTTCCACCTCTACTTTAAAATCCTATATCCTCAGCAAGTAATTTATGTCTTGCTTAATGTTTTGTCTGTCTTAGCACGTTTAATGTGACCAGCATATTTCAATATGTGTTCAGTAGGTTGTGTCTGATTTCTAGACATGCTGAACACCTTCACCTCCCTATGGTTTCAGTCATAACTATTACCCAAATTTACTTAGTTCAATTTTGGAATTGATTTCCAATTTCCTTCCCATGCAGGTTCCAGATTTCACTATTACAGATTTGTCTTCAGAGTCAGATGATATCCCAGACATTTTGGATTTGGATGAAGACGATCAACAAGACTTTTCACGCACAAATGGCCCTTTCACTGCAGGGCAAAGAGCTGAATAAAGAAAAGGCATAAAAATGTCTTTTTGATTGAGGGTATTGTCACAATACTTATTTAACTTACGTAAAGATGAATCTACCTAGCTTTGGGTTTTTGTTTTCCAGGTTGTGTTTTTGTTTTTCTGAATCAGTACTGTTTCACTTAGCATCATCAAAATTCAATGCATGCTAGGTTAACTCAATAGCATGTGTGTCAAAATCCTACCCAGGAAGAAAGATACAGCATAACTGGTATATCCTAATCTTTGCTAAAGGTTTGTATTGATAACTGTTCTCCTGGCAGCAGTAGCCGAGAAAACATGCCAGTGCTCTGCACAAAGGGCTGCCAGCAAATAAGCTGAATAGTATTTGTTGGCATTTTTTTTTCCCTCTCAACCTATATGTAAAGTGCTTTTGCATCTACCTCTGCTGCTGGAAGGCATGACTGACTCCAGTTCTCTCAGGTGATTCTTGCTGGCCTCTGAATCTGGCTACAGCGCTTTGCACATGCACTCCACTTCCCTCCACACGCCTCCTGTGTGCAACAATATTGGCCATCCTGATGCTACGAGTTGTGGGGCCTGAAACTAGAAGAAATTATTTTAAAAGTCTTACAGGAATAAGAAAGACACTAGAAAGAGCGAGGAAAAGGAGAAGGAAGGATGCAAAGAGATGTGGGATAAAAGCACATTCAAGTAAGAGTAACAGAGAAGAATGTGAACTGAAAGTAATCATTCAACTGGTGACAGTAAAAATCTGAATGTATCTGAGTTAAATACTTGCTAAGAAATGCTGAATCTGCACATGCTTGCACACAGTACAATTTCAGTAGAAGATGGGGATACTTAGGAACTCGACTAGCGGTAAGTCGTCCATGTTTCCATGTGCTCGTGCCGAGCTCCGACGCAGCAATCCCGCCGATGTCCCGGGGGTGGCTGCCGGAGATCTGGGGATGATACATGGTGCTACTTTTGTACACCCGCTGATTCTGTGTAGAAATGTTTCTTGGTGAGCTAGAGCTGTCAGGTTGGCACCTCTAATAACAAGCTGATAATCTTAATGCTTGGTTGCTGTGAAAACTTTTAAAAGTCTAGTCACTGGAAATGCCTTGAAATAAAAGTTTATTTAAAAATGTGCTGCTATAGCTCTCTTTTTTTTCCCCTTGCGGTGTGTGGGGGTGGGGGATTTCCTTCTCTCCTGTATTAACGTTTGTGAATGGACTGTAAAACAACCGAAGCGGGAAGGGCCACCTGTGCCTCATCTCGCCCACGCTGCTGCTGAAGGAACGAGACATGCCGCCGAGGTGCCTCTCCTGCCGCCGCCTCGGTGTACCCGGAGCGGGCGACGCGACGCCACGCGACGCGGCGGCAAGCGCTTGCACGGCACCATCCCCCGGCCCGCCGGGAGCCACGAAATGGCGGCCGGCGCGCCCGCCCCCTTCCCGCCGCGCAGCCGTCAGCAACGGCCGCTCCCGTGAGCCCCCGCGGCTGCCGCGCTCGGCGCGCGCGGGCGGCCGTTGGCGGCGGCGGCGAGTGGCAGGGGCCAGGCCGGGCCGGAGCGGTGGCGGCGAGGTCGTCGCGGAGGGTCGTCGAGAGCCTCTTGCTGCAGCGGAGGAGCCTGGGGCGCCATGGCGGCCTGTCTCAGGGCGCAGTGGAAGAAGGAGCACCTCTGGCTCTA
This sequence comes from Crypturellus soui, assembly GCA_032275445.1. Classification (NCBI taxonomy): domain Eukaryota; kingdom Metazoa; phylum Chordata; class Aves; order Tinamiformes; family Tinamidae; genus Crypturellus; species Crypturellus soui. Next base: position 729,675 of record JAUBNY010000185.1, read on the forward strand.
CCTGCTGGCGCTGGGCTTCGACCCGGAGGCCGACGAGCTGTGCTCGGCCCGTAACTGCCGGCTGGGACCGTAAGTGCGGGGGGGACTGAGGGAGTGGAGGCCAGAGGCGGCGGCGGCTCGTGCGGGGCCTGCGCGCGCAGCGCGGGGTTGCTTGGCGCCAAACTCGGAGGCGCCTCCCGGACAAAAGGGCCCCGCCATCTCGTCGCGTGGGCGGGAGGGCGCGAGTTTTAACGGTGCCCAGCGGCTTAACTCAAGGGCCATAACAATGTCTTGTGTTCTTGAGTGGGAACGCAGTGTATAGTTGCTCGTCTTGCTGTTTCTGAGGCAGTTGTTTGCTTCTTAGGGACATGTTCGACGTTCCAAACAGCGATGCTTTTCATGCCGTTGCACTGTTCTTGTTCACTAAGCTGGATCCCTCACGTGCGGCAGTAATGTTTAGGTAAGCATTAGGTTCACACACTTAGTAGTAGTACTGTGTATATAATTAAGAGTGGCTGACAGGGTTGTGGAGGAAGAAGTGATCTCTGTTTTGAAAGGCAAATGTTTTCACATGGCTTCTCCCTTGGCCAAAACTTTGTGATGTGCCAGAACAGCTTACCTTAGTTAAACCAGGTTTTAATGGTACCTTCTACTTTGCCAATTCAGTAAAGATTTTCACAGTTGCCAAGTAGTCTCCCTTTTCTTTCCCTGACCAAATATATGAAAAACCTTGCTAGCTATAGATTGCTCTCAGAGTAGTCAACATGGCAAAAGCCAAAAACAAACAAACACTTCACTTCATAGTAGCTGAGCTATTTTAGTTTATTTTAGTTTAGTTTAGTTTAGTTTAGTTTGACTGAAGGGAGAGACCGGATATGAAAATTTCCAACAGTTAGACTGTTGTTGTTTTCTGGATTTAAAAGAACTGCAGATCAGTCTGAAAGAGTTTGCAATCAGTATGTTGGGCAAAAAAACTTTGTCATTTGATGACCTTTAAGCTATTCTCTGCTTCTTCCGTGTGGCACAACAAAGATCTTTGCCTTAGTTGAGTTTTGTAATTGTCAATTTTATAACTGAGTGTGTGACTAATTTTTGATGTGTTTTTTTTCTTCTGTTTCCTTTTAAACGAGAAGAGAATGCTTACTTCAAGGATACAAAAAAGGAGATCTTGTATTTAGGAAGCAATGCTTTACCTGGCTGAAAGAAATTTCAGTAAGTGTTGTGAAGAATGGAAATTAGTATTCTAGTGGTTCTTGTGACTTCTTTAATGGAAAGTGCAAATGGTGCTTTAGATTTTTTAAGACATCGTGTAAAACTGAATTATTAGGCAGAAAAAAAACCAAACATTTCATGTAATCTTTTTTGAGAAAGGAGTTGTGATATGATGAAGTTAAGATTTAACCCAGACCATCCAAGATTGGATTTGGATTCCATAAAATTAAACAGAAGTTTGTAGTAGGGTCCTGAACTCAGGTGAAATGATTTGCTTTAACTTGAGATATTAGCTTAAGTAATCTGAGGTGATATTAATTAATGTGTAGTAGTTAGTTAGACATGTGAAAACATAAGGCTTTGTTTGGGAACAGATTATACAGCTTAAGGTGAATCGAGAAAAATGGACAAAACAGAATTAGTTATGGAGATATTGTCAGTTTTCTTATGATGTGGTTCTTCTGATAGTGCTAGAAATGCAGTGTGTGTATTGGAAAGCTTTTTCTGAGTAATAACAGATAAGGCAAAATTTTTGAGTAAGATGGAAGTGGAACAAAGCATGCTGATTAGTGGCATCAGTAGAAAATGTGAAAGCAAGCTTGAATGCTTTATTTATTTATTTCCTTCAAAGATAAAGGTTACCTGCCCATTCCATAGTCAGAACTTCTAGGGAATATCCATAAGGCTTTAGTCTCCTCCATTGGTTCAGGACTTTGTCATTGTGTTAGTAAAGTAGTTCAGCTTTGCCTCTGACTTACTAATAGGCACATTTGCAATGTTTTGATACCCAGGTAAATATTTGGTAGCTGCTGAGGCATTATCTCTTGGATTAATTCTGTGTTAAAATCAATTTCCTGTCTTTCAGGAGAAAAGTAGAACTTTTCCACAAATTGCAGCATCTTTGTTTCTTTCTCCTGGTGGTCCTAAATTTATTGATGTAATGTATCAATTTGCAAGATATGTATTAATTCAGGATATAAAAGCAAAAACTACAGGTAAGCCTAAGGAAAGTTTTGATGAATGCTAAGAGATTTGACTTGAGCTGGCTGCTGGTTCTAGATCTTTTGTGGAGTTGCAGTACACTTACACTGAGCAGTCTCTACTGCTAAATACTAAAGTAGTGCAACTTGTTTTACTTGCTCTTGCTTTATGACTCTTGCCTTTAGAAAGTTTATGTATGTTATGATGTAGTTATATGTGTGTGTGTGTACATGGATGTAGTAATATAAATATGTACACGCTCAGCAGCAGTACTTCGGTACAAAAGCAGTTTTGCATCCTGTGATATTTCTTACTGTCTGAATACTGTTGGATTTTTCAGGGTAGAAAAATATATATTCCAGGCCTTTTTTTTTTTTTTTTTTTTTTTTTTAAGTGTTTGATGTACTGAAGAGGGAGAGAGTGAGGGAAGATCTGCTGTAGAAAGAGTTGAAGAACGAATTGTGTGCTTAAGTTCAGGTTAGAATAGGAATCTGTGTTCCCATCTGCACTTTAAACCAGATAGTTGAGAAGGTTGTCTAGTTTGATTGAATTAAGCAATAAAAATACTGGCTTTCATTTTAGGCACTGGTATACCTTTTGCTGATGTTGCTGAATTAATGCAAGATAATCCGTACTTGACAAAAGCAAGATCCAGAACGGCATGTAATAAACTTCTGCAGATACTTCAAAAGGAAGATTTTATAACTCGAGTGCATAAGAAAAAAGCATGGTAAGTAATGCATTTATAAAATGGGTTATTTTCATAGAAGCTAATTTTCCCGTTTGTTAGCTTTTCAGTTGCAAAATCTTCCCCAGAAGCTTTCCAAAGATGACAAAAGTTCGACAGTCATGTCAGCTAGTTCCTACTACTCGTGTGTGCATCCCATCAGATAACAAAGTTTTGTGTCTAGTGTGTACAGATAGACCCCAACTGTTTCTCTCAGTAGTTCACAGTTTGTTTCCTTGTTACGTGGCATAGAGGCTTGGGGGCTGACCTTCTCTTTGAAATCTGAAACAAAAAAATGCATCAAGTATCTCAGCCTGTGACACTTGCTGCTAACTTGTTCCATGAAGAAGTGACATAAATCCTCCTTGTACTCCCAATGGTCATTACTATACCTTCAGAACCCTTCCGAGTTTGAGTTGAGCATGAGTGTTGACAGCAAAAAAGACTGACTGTATGGTGGGCCTTGTAAACAGGGGCACAGCTGTCAGGTTGTGCTTTTTACTTTGCTGGACGTTTCCTTCAGTGACACCTGTAATACTGAGTAAGGTTGTCATTCCCCCATGCCTTTCCCCCTGTGCACCACGTTGAAGCATCGAAATGTTAAAAGTGTCAAAGACTTGCTCAGATGGCCACCAATGTGATTAGAGGTTTACTGAACTTGATGCATGATGAAAGGTAAAAGAAATAATTTCCTTAGTCTGAAGAGGTAAAGATTGGGGTGTGAGTGATGTCAAATCCTGATCTTACAAACCTCAAAAAATAGTTAAAGAGAAGACAGAGCTACCCTTTTCACAAGGGGGCATGCTGACAGTCATTGCCAGAGGCAATTGGTACAGGTTACTTAAGGGAAAAACCTGAGTACATTAAAGGCTCTGCTTTCGGTGGAAGCTTGGACCAGAGGAGTTCTAGATATCTCTCTTCTAGACTTTTCTAGGAATCATGAGATTTGTGACCTAGCTTTCTGCTTGGGAAGTATTAATGGCTTTGCTTTCCCATTGAACAATTTCTTAAAAAAACTACTTTTTTTTTTTTTCTCCCATTCATAACAAGGTATCAAACCTCTAAAGTTCTTTTACAGCTAGGTATGCCTTGGGCATCCTGTACTTCCCACAGTGTTTTGCGTGGTTACAAAACTGTCCAAGTGTTCAGATTTGGAAAGAATGAGTATGATAAATTACTATGGAATTTTGAGGTTAGTAGAGCAAAAATATTTTAAGAAGATGCACCTGTTACTTTTTTTTTTTTTTTAGGTTGCTAAATAAAGAAATAAGGAACTTAAAACTTGAATGTGCAGGTATGAAGCTGTGGCTTTTGAAGTAAGTATTTTTCATGAATAAGTTATCTATACAATTAATTTCTCACACAGTTCTATGAAATACTATAAGTTATAGTTTCATTGTAGTTTGCTTGAACTTTTTTTGCATGTGCATGTAGGAAGAAACAAAATCACCAAAGCAAAATTGACAAAACTGAGAGAATTCAAAAGGTGAGCACTTTTCTACTGTAACAGATTACAGTTTAACATTTTTCTAGCACTTTCTCTCAGATACTGATACTTCTATCTGCGACTATTGGCTATTCTCTCGCATATTTTTGCTCTGATACTCTACCATTACAGATGTTAAGGCAAGCATTTAAAATGTTTGTCTTCCTTGCTCATTAAGGTCCGCAGCATGTGGACGTTTATCATGGATACCCTTACATCTTTGAAAACGGAAAAAGAAGTGGTAGATTCTGTACTTCAAGGTCGTGCTGACCAGTATACTTTAGATGGAACTAATCTTGATATCAGGATTCCCCAGTCATTAATTAACAGAATTGAAAGTGAGAGAGACAAGGTAAATGATTTGTCATTGATGCTGAGCTGTATGTGTACTGGTGTGTGTGTGTGTGTGTGTGTGTGTGTGTGTGTGTGTGTGTATGTATATGATTTAAAAGTGTTAAGACTATAAACATACTCAAGACTCTTTTTAAGAGGCTGGGGGAATGAGAAGTGTGCATGATTGCTTGCTTGATTTCCTGGCAAGTCAATGAGGTTTATGGCTCTGCTGCTTTAATATCAATTGTTTCAAAGATTATTTTTGTTTTTAAAACCCAGAATTCAACATTTATAATTTTCTTTGATTAATATTTCAGTTTTTGTTGATCAGGTAGTTAAAACTAGGTTGGCCAGTCTAGCTTCTGGTCCTAAGGGGGTTTTGTTTCCAGTGTGCAGTATGGAAAACACAAAAGCCCCGAACCTGTATTATTTTCATACCTCTATCAGATAGACTGGTTAGCTGAAGTGAGGTTACTGCATATCATTTATAGCCTACTTTCCAAGTAGCTGATACTAATCTGAAATAGAAAAGCCGAGGTTGGTGTTTGGACTACCTTTTAAAAAATGAAACAGTTAGGAAAAGAATCTAAACATTGAGTGAGACTTGGCCCTGCACTAAGTACAGAAACTGTAACTGTCTGATACTGATCCATTGTATCTCTCTGCTGATCTTTTTTTTTTTTTTTTTTTTAAACACCTGAAGCTGTGCATAGAAGAAGTATATGAAGAGGAAAAACTGAATTTCTTGACAATTGTTCAGTTATTAAATGAAGCCCTAAGGATCTTTAGAGATGAACGTAATCAACTTAAATCAGAACAACATCTTCAGTATATTAAGAATGATATTAAACTCCAAAGTAAAATAGTAATGAATTTGAAAAAAATGAGGTAATTTTCTGCATTTTTTTACTCTTCAGACTGAGGATTATATCTTCCTCTCTTGGAGCCTTTTCTGAAATTAGTGTCATTTGTATTGAGAACACATTAATTTGGTCTTTCCTTTGTACCTTAGAAATTCATATTTACCTCAATTATATATTTAGATATTTTTCAACTTAATTTTCTCTGAATAACTTTTGTTTTAGAATGTGCTTTTTAGTTCTTCCTATTTCACTTAAAAAAAAAAAAAAAAAGATAACCTAAGCATTTTTTTAAAAAAGATTTTGCATTTCAATTCTTCTGTTACTGCATGGAAAAAATGAGTTATTATAACCTAAAGGTTTCTGAGGATGTTTGTTGTCTGCCAATATATTGGTTCACGTTCATCATGCGTTTTTTTTGCTCTTATGTTACAGCCAAAAAATAGAGCAAGAGTATTTTGTGTCAACAAGTGAGTCTGTTTCTGAAAAACAGAAGGAGTGGGAAATGAAGTGGAAAGACTATCTTCATCACTCTCCTTTTTGCTTAGCTACAGATAAGGATCCAGTAAGTAGTTTTCACTTAATTCTGGGAAAAGGAGGTGAATCTGAAGGATGCACATGCAAGCTAGTGTATTCCCCTGTAACAGTTCATCCTTAAATCTTTAGATAGTGCATCTTAAGCAAAATATAGTAGAAATTGTTTTATTAAATCAAGTAGTTGTTTTTGAAGATCTGATCATCTTAATGACAGTTAATGTCCTAATTTGTTGTGGGAGACAGAACCATCTTGTTATGACAGTGGATCAATCTACTAGCAGCTCACTGATTTTTTTTTTATCCTGCACTGATTTTGGCATCCTCTGAAACTGTTTCTGTCGATCAAACATGTGAGTTTTTTGTTTACCCTTTTAAAATTCTCTTCTTGAGTGGACAACACCTTCCCTTCTGACGCTCATGCTGAAAGTGAAATTAAAGGTCATAACTTTAAATATATAAGAGAGCAAGTTTGTCATCGAGTCTGACCACTAGTGTAAAAATGCTGATGTCAGTAGCAGTCTGTTAATTCCTTTTAAAATGCTTTTTTTTTTTAAGTTGTGTAGTTTGTATGTTTTATTTTGTGATTTTTGTTTGTTTGTTTGTTTTCCTGAAAGGAACTTTGTGTGTTATCGGCTGTGCAACCTCTTTCTTTTTATCTTGCAACAAAAGAAACGTATGAGAGCAATGACTTCTGTCAACATTCAGATTCAGTTTCAGGTTAGTGAACTGGAGAAACTTCTCTTGGTCCCACCATTCCTACAAGTTGCTTGGAATCCAGAAGACTCCTTGCTCATGTGTGCACATTTCTGTGATTAAAGTCTGATGATCTAGTGCTGAAGAACTGCTTGGCAGAATAACCTTGGAAGTTTGACATGGTGAAAGCTGTTTCTCTGAAGCTTTAACTATGGCAAAAGATAATGCTAGTACTGTTTAGTATTTGGTGTTCAACATAACAAAGGGTGTTGCAGCTTCAAAATTCAAATCTCCAGGTCCAGAGACATACCGTCTACCCATAAACTTTGTTTTGGATGGGGGACTGGATGGGAGAAATAATAGAGAGGAAGGGAAGCCCATCTCCATTGGTCAAATAGGAAAAGACAAAACTGGTGTCTTTTTCTCTGAGAATCTTCCTCTAGCTTCATCTTTCCAGTGTAGCAGGTAATTTCCCAAATACTTTTACTACTGTAACAACCGTTTGATCAGGATCTTCCTTATTCTGCCATTGCTCTTGTTTATTAGGTTAGGAGTACTAATGAAAATACACTTTGATTAGATGTTTCACATGCTAATAGGCCTATGAATCTTGTGCTTGTGTGGGTACTTTTTAAATGACTATAGCATAGGATTTTAAACTAGATGGTGCAAAGTGAGGATGGAAAATGAGTGGGAAAGTATGGCTGATTCATCAGTTGCAGTCCCTTTTGGGAAAAGTGACATAATCAGCAGAAGCATTGGACTTTGACAGGGATAGGACTACAAAAGTCCTACTGGGGCATGGCTCCAGTAACCTGAGCATATACAGGTAGGAGGTTGGGAGTTGCAAGTGAAAGATCCTAGGACTGACAGTGGAAGACCCTTTGCCTTTTCAAATTACAAAGATTAAATAAAGCACTGTGCAATAATGCTGCATCCTAATATCAGAAGGCTTGAGCGAAAATGATATCTATGGCTTTCTGGTTTAGATAAGATGCCACAAAAAGAGAACTTGTCATATTTAATGCTTCTTTATGCCTACTAGCATGGTGAACGTTTACAAAATTTGTGTACCTCCTTTCTCTTGTATTTGTTTTAGATTTTATGAGTGTTGAGATGAGAACAGAAGACTGGTATTTATCAGAAGTAAAAAATTATGTTATTAAGAAAGTTTGTAGCAAAACTTCTATTTACCAGAAATCTATACCAAAATCAGGATATATTGTTGAGAAAGTCCAGAGCTGGTATATGTGTACCTCTGGTATCGTTCAAAACACTTGTGTACATAGTGTACCTTATCTCTGGGTTGAAGCACTGATCTCAGCTCTGAAGCATAAGTATGTCCACAGTAACTGTCAGTTTGCAGGACATGTGGAAAAAAAATGGGCAAACTGCTTTGTGGAGTTGAGATGCGTGTGTGGAGAGAGCAGTGGGATCAAGGATGACCTTGGTTTGGGACTGTACTTTGGGAGAAGGAGAATTGCCGGATAAGAGGTGAGAGGAGCAGATAGAGGCATGCTATAAAACATATATTCGGGACCACTTTTAACTAGGTACTGCTGCTAATGGTGTCTATGGCTGCTTGTAGTATCTGAGCAAAGGGATTAAGAATGTCCTTTATTGCTTAGGCATTTACTTACTTTGTAATGATATTTACACTTCAAGAAAGATAATCATTTATTATGAGTTGTGCAGGAAATCTGAGTTTAAAGAAACAAAAGCCATAGCTTTAGCTCTGACATTTCTTTTCTAGATATTCTTGAATCAGACTGTGGTGGAAATTATAATGAGGAGGAGGATGAGGATGATAAGGCACCGGAAGATATGACGACTGAGTCAGCATTGACACAAGAAAGGTGGTATGACTTTGTCTATTTCCTGATAAAAATATAAAAAAGAGCTGGAAACAATCAGATCTGGAGCCTTATCAGACAGCATCAGTAGTCCATTGCTCATGTACCACATCCGTCTGATGTGGCATTTGGTCCAGGACCAGCTTGCCAAATATTTGCCTCTTCAGGGATATGCTTGGGAAGAATCCCAAGTTATAGGACCCAGGAAAGAAGATGCATTCAAGAGAGTTGGTTAATATTCAAGGATCAGCTCCTCCAAGCTCAAGAAGAGTGCATCCCAGTGAACAAGGAGCCTTCTAGAAGGGGCGGGAGATGAACAAGGAGTTTCTGGCAAAATTCAAGTGGAAGTGTACAGAAGGTTAAAGCAGGGGCAGGCCACTTAAATAGAGGGATGTCATTGGGATGTACAGGGATGGGACTAGGAACTCTTAAGGCCATCTGGAGTTTAATTTGGCAAAGGACAAGAGCTTCTGAGGTATTACCTCAGCAACAAAAGATGAGAGAGAGTATGATTCTGCTACTTAAGGGCTAGATTATAGAGGCCAGGGAGAAAGACTGGAGAAGACTTTCCCTTTGCTGATGAGGATTAGATTAGGGATGATTTAAGCAAACTGGACCTCCACAACTCAAAGGGCCCCGATGGGATGCACCCACAAATGCTGCAGGAGGTGACTGGTGTCATAGTCAGGTCATGGCCATTGGGAGAGGTGCCTGAGGTCTGGAAGAAAGCAAATGTCGCTGCAGCCTTGTAAATGGGCACAAAGGAGCACCCGGAACTACAGGCTACTTAGGTCTTGCCTTCTTTCCTAGAAAAGTGGTGGAGCAACTCATCCTGGATGCAGTCTCCAAGCATGTAAGGGATAAGGTGTTCAGGAGCACTGCAAGTATTCCGAAGGGGCAAATCATGTAGCCCTGTAGGCCTGCAGGAGGAAATGACTGGCTGAGTAGAAAAGGTGGGAGCCATTCATGGTGCCTTGAGCAAGGCTGTCTCTGAAACATCCTCATAAAGAAGGTGATGAAGTGCAGGCTGAGCAGAGAAGGAGGTGGCTTGAGAGCTGGTTGAACGGCAGAGCTCAGAGAGTTGTCCTCAGTCCAGCTGGCAGCTTGTAGCTAGTGGTGACCCCCTGTTGCAGTTGGAAGTGGGGCAAATTTGGTAAGCAATGAATCCCCTGCGTTCCAGCCAGTCCTCAGGGATGAGAGCGACTGGACTAGTCTCTTACTAGGAGGACCAAATACTGTGGTAGCTACAGGCCCCATTCTGGCAGCACCAGGTTCATGAACAGTTGGTCGACTGATTGTAGGTCCATCCACCTTCCAAACAAGGAGTCGAGTTCACGAATAGCAGCAGGATTTATTCAAAAACAGCCCTTAGAAAGTAGGTTTGGGATGCCCATACAGGAAATTCTACACCACAGCATGAGGTTCTTGGCTAGCTCTGACGTACAAATGGGCAGTCATCGCTCACCCCAGAACATGGAGAGGGCTCTCGGTCTGGAGGAGTCTCCCAAGGTGACGTCTTGACCTGGGGGGAGGAAAGGGGTTCAGCCCATTGACTGATCCCAGAAGTTATGATGGAGTCTTCCCTCCAATGTCTTCCTTCCTTAGGTCACCTTCTCTCTCTCTTTTTTTTTTTATGTTTAGGTGGAGCTTGGGTGGCTGTAGTCATGCTCACTTTTGTTACTGACTGGTGAAAAAGTCTCTCGCTCTATTTCAAGGTATTTCCCCACTGGGCAGCTGCTGTGCGGCTGATGAGCGGCCCAGCACAGGGAGCGCAGTGCGGTTTGGCCGCGGGGCCTTCGCCCCGCTCCACCCTCCCTCCCTCCTCTCTGCAGCTGCTGCGGGGCAGGTTGGGCTGCTGAGGGAATTGTAGGGGAGCAGGGAGCAGAGCAACTGTGTCTCGCCCCAAGCAAGCTTCTGTAATGCCATAACTTCTGGTAGGCCTAGTTTTTCTCCAAATTCCCCTCTTTTCAAGGAAATCTTTCCTGACCACCCCTTCTGAGTCAGTAGTGGATTTCAGCTTGGTCATCAGGGTCCTGGGTGGTGGGCCCGAGTACCTCCTCAGCAAGCTGGCTGGTGATCCCAAGCTGGAGCGAGTGGCTGCTACAGCAGAAGGCTGTGCTGCCGCTATGAGGGACCTTGATGGGGTGGAGAGGTGGGCCGAGAGCAGCCTCAGGAAGGTCAGTAAAAGCTGCAGAGTCCTGCAGCGAAGGTGGGATGGTTGCATGCACCAGGACCGGCTGGAGATGACCTGCTGGAGAGCAGCTCTGTGGAGAAGGACCTGGGGACCCAAAGCTAGACCTGGGCCCGTCAGTGTGCTCTTGTGGCCAACAAAGCGGATGGTATCTTGGGCTGCATTAGCGAGAGCATTGGCAGCAGGGATATAGGATCCATCTCCTATACTCGGCTCTTGTGGGGCCACCTCTGGTGTACTGCATCTTTTTATGAACTCTCCAGCTGAAGAAGGATGGAGCTATTGGAGTGAGCCTAATGAAAGAGCACAGAAATACCAAGCCGCTTTCATTGGAAGGAAGGCTGAGAGAGTTGTTCAGCCTAGAGAATACTGAGAGTAGGGGGAACCTTAGCAATGTGTGAATTATGTATTGTTAACATGCCTGAGGTCCTTCCAATCCCTACCTTTCTGTGCTTCTGGAGTTAATAAATTCATATATAAATAGACCTTTAGATTTCAGAGGTGCTTCAGAGCAAGAGTGGCAAGGAAAAGTACAGCATGCAGAAGTCTTTTCTGCAGAATAGATTTTTTTCACAGGAATGTATTGGAAAAACTTTTCTGGTTGGCAATCCAGAGAGTAATTTTGGTACTTGCCTAGTTTGGGAGGATGATACACAGCTAGGGCTAAATCTGCTCTAATTGTCACATATTCTCCCTATAGTAATTTTTGCCTTCTGATGACCGGGACGAACTGAGAAAAATCGTAACGGACAGATACGAGGCACACAGTGCATAATTGGATTCTATGTGATTAGCTTCTTATAGCTGCTTATGCTACTTATTCTGTGTGCATAGGTTTTTTTTTTTTTTTTTTTCCCCCCTGTGTATGATGGCAATTTGTTTTTAGGTTCTTTCGAGGATCCCGAGAATCTTCAGAGTCCATAAGTGTATTTGAAAACAGCAGTGAGTTGCTTGAACAGGTTAGTTGTCAATAATTTTCTGCCTTTCAAAGAAGTTAAATTTGGAAATAATATTTCTTACATTGTTTGAAGCTTGACTTTGCTACAGTCAAAGCTTAGGACTGAATCTGGCCTAAGTTATAAGAAGTAACTAGGAATCATCTGAGAATTTGCACTGCTCACATTAGAGACTGTTTCAGCAACTGGAGACCAGCAAATACCATTATGTCTTAGAGCTCTTAGTGCTTAGTGCTCTTTTCAGAGCTTAAAGAATCCACTGGCAGTTGTGTCAGATTAAGGGAGATAAATGTGTCCTAAAGGCAATTTGGATGTGCAATTTAGTACTTCAGCATACCCAGTGTAGTTGCAGAGGATCACTAGTAGGTAATTCTGTACAGTACTGTATTCTAGATCCTGATTATTTACTACTTTAAATACAATGAGAGTTAAAATATTTTGTTTAGCTACGATTTAAGATTTTTAAATATTCAGTTGATAAAAGTGCTAAGGCCATTGCTTTTTGGATTTTGTGTAATAATTCCTTCATGGTTTTGACCTTGAGTTTAAAATTTTTAATAATCCCTGTGTATTTCTCTAGGTTTCCTCTACTGAAGTCTTCAATTACGAAAAACAGCCTGCCTCTCCAAATATTTTGAAATGCAGAGTGGATGAATCTGCCATTGTAGAGGCAGGGGAGAATAAAGATGCTGATATTATCCAGAGAGAGCACACTCTCAGAGAAGACCCTCTTGAGAAAGCCCGACAACAACTGGCAGAAGAGGTTAGGAAAAGTTGTTTTTTAATTTTCTTCTGTTTGTTTGATATGAATGACTTAAAAGTTCAGAGAGCAGATGACAGAAGATAACACAAACTAATGTATGCATCAAAACTCCTTAATTCTTATTGGTAGTAATCTTTGCTAATAACTTTAGGGAAAGATTACACAAATAAGTATATCCTGAAAGCATAGCACTTTGACACTTTTATAGTTCATGTAGTTTACATGTTTTTGAAGTGAATACTGCTTTTATTTGAGGTGACTTTTATAACCCCATATGCATGCCAGCTCTTAAATATATCAACCCTTGTGTGGATTGACAGTTCACTGTTCATTTTTGGTTCTGAAATTACCCAATCAAGATATTTGGCGTGTGCCTTGTGAGTGTGACTTGTGAGTTTTAAGCTGGGTTTAAAGTGTTTTGTTCTAAATTGCAGCTGAGGAATTCTTTCACAGGCACTTTCATACAGTATGCAACAACTTGATTTGGAAAATAAGCTGCATCTTTCACGGATATGTTACTAACTGCTGAAATCCTTGCGTTTGTCATTATATTTACAGTCTTCCTACTTACGGAGTGCTTGACCTAGTGTTTCAAATATGTTCTTATTGGGTATATTTTTTTCTTATTTCAAAGATGGGTTAATAGAAGATGAGGGAAGTGTAGAAGAAAACTATTATCAATTCCATATCTTAATCATGTGCTTGTAGGATGCGGTTCTGTACACTTTGTCCATTGTAAGCCTAAACACTACTCTAAATTGCAGGAAAGTTAGATGATTCTGAACACTCAGGTTACACAGGAAATAGGGCATTCTTTGGAGCTGTAGTTGGTAGAAATAACTGTAATTATGCTTTTTCTGGACTTCCTTTTCCGTAACATCCTATAGGTTGCAAAAGCAGTGATATATGACTCGCCTCAGAGTAGTGGAGCTGGAACGGAGCTGGAATGTCTCATTAGTGTACTGTCTTCCAACCCTTTTATTACAAGGAAGCAAATTCCCCGAACTCCAGAAAATCTGCGTAAGTCTAGACCTTTTTTTGTAATCAGGAATAGACTTAAAATTTTAATTAGTTCATTGACATTGTACATGTCACACGAGCAGAAAAAATCATTGGCTAAACTGTAGGTTTTTCTAATAGTTTACTTGATGTATCAAGACATAGTCTGCCAATGACTTGAGATTGATTTCCCATTCCCTTCTTCCTTTCACCCCGCCCTCCTCACCCATTACCTCTCAGGATGGATTTGCCCTTTCTGTTCTGAAGAAATATTTGGGAAAACAAAGCATAAACAGTACAAAGTCGTTATGGAGTGTTGTATTGTTAGTAGAGTGACAGAAGAAAATTAAATGATAATATGGAAATAATTCATTTTGATCTTGTTTTTTACCATTTAGTTACAGAAATTAGAAGCTCATGGAGGGAAGCTATTCGGAGTGAGGACTTGCCAGACACAGAGATATCTTCGTCTGAAAAAATAATAACAGAAACTGCACAGATTGTTAAAACTGTAGTGCAGAAAGAGATTCCTTGTTCTACCAGTTCATCACCTGTAACTAACTTTGATTATTATCCTTCAGAAAGGAAATCCTACCTAAGCTGTATGGAACTTTCACCCGCAAAGCAGATGAAGATTAATCATATCAGTAGATCTTCAGTTAAAGAAACAACTGGAATATCAGAGGGTGAGAGAATTGAGAAACAGGAGTTAGAAAATATTATGAATAAAACAGAAGCAGCTCGCTTTGAAAAGAAAAGTATAGATACTCAAGATAGCTCTTCAGAAAAGAGGAGACCAGTTCTGTCCCCAAAGCACTTTGAGGATTCCTTTATGGATAGAATTCAGCTATTTGATTCAAGTTTTGACAGTCACAAACCTGCCCAATTAGAGGTGTTGCATGGAATTCTTTCAGTTCCTGGTCAATCACCAAGCTCACAGTTGAATTTTGATACGCTCAATAACAAATATTTACCAGGTAGTAAAACTAGTGAGAGAGAGATTTCAATAGATTTAGAGTCTGTTCTCGGCAGATATGAAACGCTCAAAAGGACTTTGTCTAGAAACGAAGAGGAACTTAAGACACCTACTGCTGATGAATCTCTGAACTTGGATCTAGATTTCACACTAGTGGAAAGTGATCCGGAAAAAACGTTTTGTTTGGATGAAGACTTTCTCAAACCTGTATCATCACCTGTTGCTTCTTCTGAAAGTAAACCTTCCCTGTCACCTTTACTGAGGCGCTCAAAATATCTGGAGAGACTGGCATCAGCTCTACACAGAATGCCTTTTGACTCCGTGCATGAATTGAAGGGTAAGCGTCTTCTGTGCTCTCACAGCAGGAATTTGTCCACTCTGCCACTGGGTGAATTCTCCTCGATATCGTAGTATGTGCTGATGAACCCTGATGTGGAAGTGTAGGAATGTGAATTGTTTCCTTGCTCATTCTTTACAGAAAACAAGATATGGAAGCAAAGTAAATATCAAAGCAAAGTCATAGAAATATGCTCCTTCTGCTGCGTTAGCTACTGAAGGTAGCAGAAAAAAATGCTCATGTGAATTTCTGTGGTCATTTCAACTTCTTAAGGGTGTGTTGCCTCCCCCCCCCCCCCCCAAAAAAAATGAAGAAGCATCAGCAGTAATTATATGCATATTTCTAGAATTCCAGCTTACATTTAGAATAGTACATTTGCTCTGAATAAACCTGCCTTCAGTGTAGAAGATTTAGGACTATTGATAGTGAAGTTGATTCCTAGTTTGTAATACTCTATTCACAGAATTGCAGAATGCTTGAGGTTGAAAGGGGCCTTTAGAGATCATCTAGCCCAACCCCTCTGCTTCAACAGGGACACCTAGAGCACATGGCACAGGGTGAGTTGTGAAGATCTCCAGAGGAGACTCCACAACCTCTCTGGGAAGCTTGTTCCAGTGCTAAGTGAATTATGAAGTATCTCGACTTTTCTCACTTTCCAATCTCCTACATAAGCATCTTGCTTAAATAACCACTAAATCAGTGTTTAGTTTCATGCAAGACTAACTTTTGAAATATGTAAGTAAAGGTGAGGTAGTAATGGCTATACGGAATAGTTTACCACAGAAACAGATATACTTAAAGGAGTACTAGGTGTTTAACTCTGTAAGGAACTATGAGGCTAAAACTATTATAGGCATAGGTTTGTCACTCAGAGTTATCAGGCAAAAGTAAAAATATTTTTTCAGCTAACTTTGAGGATTAAAGCTTGCTGTATGTGGTATCTCAGGTTATGTATAAACTTAGTTGAAAATGATTCATAGGTTGGGCAGCTTAATACTTTTTTACAGTAATGTTACAAAGTAAGCAAACTTCTTCTGCCCATCTAAGGCTGATCATTATTGCCCCATAAGAATTTAAACAGCCTTTCCAAGACACAGAATCCTTTCTACCTGTGTAATATTAACAAGTTAACTTGGCACTGTTTTGATACAGTATTTATGGAGGCATCAGGTAAGGCTGTAGCAGTAGAGATTGTCAAAATGACAGAAAATTCCCTTCAAAGAAGGAATTTGGGTATTTGGGCCTAAGCTACAACTACATAAGAAGCAGCATGAACTGGGCTGCCAAACTTTCTTGATATGGAGTGCATATACAGTGCTTTCTCTGAACTCTGTTATACAGATGCAGTGAAATCCCTTAGCTTTTTTATTTTATTTTATTATATTTACCAAATACTTTCCAAACAATATTTTTGTGACATAATTGAGTATTAAGAGTTATAACTAGTACACTTTTCTTCCAGATGAAGAACATTTGAGTGAGAAGCTGGACGCAGAGGAGCCATTGTGATGGAACCTGTACAGCTGAAGCAGAGCCATAAGTAACAGAAATACGGTTCTCTTGAGCATATAGCCTCTTCTCCAAATGCTACTCGTGTAGGGAGATTGCTTTCCTTCCTGGTTCCTATAGATATTTCCTCATTCAAGAATGTCAGTTGCCTGCGCTGGCTCCTTCCGTTTCACTTCATAGTAACATTTTATGTGTGGACTTTTATTTGTATACAGAATGATATATTCATTCACGTGTATAGTTTTTTAAAAATATCACGTCAAGCACTAGCTGAATGCAGTGTAATTCTAAAAAAGGGAAAACAGTAGATGTTGAGTGGGAAACAGTGAAGTTTTCAGTGTCTGTGGCTTGCCCCTAAATCCCAGTACATTGTGAGAGTTATTCTTTCTCACTGAGACTTCTGGTAAATATTTTGATCAGTTTTGCCTTTGAGGGGAGACCACTCTTTCTGTAACCTTCTATTTTAGTGCATATTTACTCATGTACATTTTTACTAAATAAAGTTGATATTTATAAATTAAAATTCTGCCTGTGACACTTGTAATATTAATACAGTAATATTAATATTAATTTATGTTTTATATTAGCTTGCATAAGACTTACATAAATGTACACATTTTCATCTTGCTATGAAATAATAGCATAACCAAAAATGCTCTAAGTTCTTGTAGACAAGCTTCTCACTGTATGGGTTGCCCGCCTATTATGGCATCTTTATGGGAAAAGTAGTAAATTATATGTGATAGGAATGGGACAGATATTTGCATTATCTTTAATTAAATAAATCTAGTCATTATTTTCTTTGGTCCATTTTCTGTCTGAAGGGCTTTGGCAAGCGAGTAGTTTATCCTGTTGAAATGAAATTCCAGTGCTGAGACCTGCTTCCTAATCCGATGCATTTGGAGTTTTGAGGTGTTTCTAAGTCCTTGTCTTACTGTATAAAAATAGGTGGATGCAGCCCGTCATGGAAGTTGTGATGTGTCTTCTGTAATGTTAGTAGTGGAGGCCCTGCTCATTGCAGTTAACAGCTGCTTTGTGCTCATACCAGTGCAGTCCTAGCAAGAGCTAAGATGGGAGTGTTTCATAACGCTTTTAAATTTTACTGTAGTCTTGCTTAAACACCCGAAGCACTGGAATTACTGACCTCAGCTCTCAGCAGAGAACTAGTGTCAGCTGCCCTGAGCTCTGGAGCCTGTGACTTCACACAGGTTCCCTGGGTGACTGTCTCACAGCTTTGACATCCTGGTCTGTCCTGGTCTGTAAAATCACAAGCCACAGACCCCCTGAGCAGAAAACCAGGGACTTCAGCATTTTGCCCTGCGGAAGTCGCTGATCAGTGGGGATGGGTCATGTGCCTTGCATCCCTGTCCAGTGCTCTTACCCCACTCCTGCAGGTCTCCAGAACGGTTTCTGACCACAAGGACTGCAGCTGAGAAGGCTTTCTGCTTGTGGAGCATCTCCTGGGAGAGACCTCAAGCGTAACTGGCTTTCGTAGCAAACATGTCTTCTGTGTCTTCAGTCCCGTCCGTGAAGTGCCTGTGCCAGCTGTGCTCCTGTGGGTATGTGGGAGAGGCTGCGGGAGGAGCTCGTAGTGGTTCCTTGATGGATGCCTGCAGCCGCACTTCACTGAACTTTTCAGAGTATAATGTAAAAGCAAGGTTTTTAGAACAGTCTTAAACGCCTTTAAAACAGGAGGTGTTTTCCCTCATATTGGATTTTCAACTTTTTTTTTGGGGGGGGGTGGGAGGGGCATATGACTAAACAAGTGGTAGGATGGCTTTCTTTTTTAATATATATATGTATATGTATGTGTGGCTTGCCTCTAAGAGGAGAGGCATTTCAGCTGGTGTAACTGAGTTGGTGAGGCTGTACTACTATACAAAGTGGCACTTCTTCTCTAAACATGCAGATTATAGAGGGAAAAGGTATGGTAGGGAAAAAGCTATATGTGAAAAGACAACTGAGAAGACCATCTTCCGCTAGAAGTTTCAACATTCTCACTCCCACGGACCTGAGCCTCTTCTCTCTTTCCCTGAAAACAGTGGTCAGCTTTAAGGCTTTTTGGATGCAGTGTGTGAGAGACAGTGGAGGGAGGTTTGTGAGTAGGAATTCTGCAGTGGATTAGGGATCAGCAGTGCAAAGTTTGCAGATAGGAATTCTGTGGGCTCCGTGGATTAGGGAGCAGCAGAGCAAACCAGCTTCCTGCAGCCGTTGTGGAGTGCAGCAAGGGGGTGCTCGAGGTGACTGAGCTCACTAGGAGTGAGTGAGAGAAAGCAGCTGTGGAGAAGGATTACTTCTTTCCTTTCTGCTCTGTGAGATCTTGTATGCCCAAGGAATATTGACAAACCTTCAGTTAAATGAACACGTAGCTGAAGTTCTTGTAATAGCTTGGTCAGGACTTAAGCTGTAACTGAGTAAAGGAAAACTGTTCTCAGTGGTAGGTATTTGAGGTAAATTGTTATATCCCCTACCTAATAATGCAAAGCTTTCAGTGTTTTACATGGACAAGGTCCTGTGTTTGTGGGCTCTTTCTAGAATTTCACTGGTGATGACGTTGCAAATGAACTGAGATACTCGATAGCTACTCATGGTACCCTAATTAGCAATAGGGACATACGATAAATTGGTGACCTAGTGCTTCAGTTTGAGTTCTGACATGCAGTCCTTTATCCAACCTGAAATGGCTCATGGCTCAATAATTCTGGTTCTCAATAGTTCAGAAAACTGTTGGTTTCTGGTGCTCAGTAGGTCAGGAACCTTGCATGAGTTACTGTAGCTGTAGCTGTGCTGGAGCTACTTCAAGAGCTCAGTCTTTCTGTCTGAGTCGCTGGCGCAGCTTGGTCTGGGCTGGCTTGTTCTCCACGTGCCACCACTTTAAGTTAGCCTGTGTGGCGTATGAAGAGTCTTTCAGACCACCTGGTATCTTGCAATAGCTTGGGCCCTGAGCCCCCTCTGTTTTCTGTATAGTCCAACGGTGTTTCGCTGGCTGGGACTTGCTGGTACATTAAAATTACTGCTTATTTTGCGTTGGGATTCAGTACTGCAGCCTGCCTGCTACTGAAGCTGCTCGTCTGTGTCCGGTGCGCTGTGGGTGTCCTCACAGTTGGGGAGCTCTGGTCTGTGTAACTGGGATAAAGCAGAAATGTGGAGAGTTAGACCATTTATCTGACTGTTCTGGGCCTGATATCGCACGTGGTGGTACTTTTCTGCAGTGCTGACAGTGGTTCCTGATACGTTTACATATAGATAGTCGTACCAAAAAGTGAAGTGTACTCATTTATTTATATCTGGATACTCAGCTGTTTCTTCCATCTGCAAGCTTGTTTTAGCAGTTTGCAGTTATGGATTCTGGTCAGTGAAAGCTGCAAGTATGGGAGCCGGCAGCCCAATTGTGTCACTTGCCTTTTGTGCCTGTGCTTTTGGAGTGTCTTCGTGGAGAGCTTAACACAGTACTCACTTTTAATAATTGAACTACAAATAAAAAAACAGTCCTTACCCCAGACGAATAGACACAGATGTATCTAAGAAGCCTTAGGGGGACAATGTGTGTGTTGCTAGCGAGGTTCAGCAGAATGTAAGAGCAAATGATACTTGTTTTTATCTCAAGCACTTAATCTTCTTTTTGAAGTATAGGACACCTCAGGCAGATTCTCTCCGTTTGGAGAACATCCTAACAGAATTCCTAACAGAGTTCTGATGCCCAATAACTCCTATCTTTGAATTTTGGACAATTATTCCTTCAGCTCATGTGTCAATATTTTCGTCAATGGCTTTTTAACGTTCTGGAAGATCAGCTATTTTATTAAATTTTTATAGCAAAGAGTGGGAGCATAATTTTGAGCACTGTCTCAAAAGTGTCATCCCTCATGTAACGAGAATATTGTTAGTGAGGTGACGCAGAGTAACTGTTCAAAGTGAAGGATGTATTTGATTACTTAGTTCTGCATATATGTGGACATCTATGATACGCGAGTGCCCACTCAGCCCTTTGTAATAAACATTTTCTCCATGCTAAATGGTATATGGAGATATAATGCAAATATGTTTTTTCACCTTACACTTTGGTATAGCCATTTCAGACAATAGGGTGCATCTCTTCATTGACAGAAGGTGGAGATAGTAGTCTGAGGTGAATGACTGATTTCTCAAGAAAATGCAGGAAGAGCCTTGGCAACTCTTGTTTGGGCAGTGAGCGGGCAATTGGAGTGCAACTTCTTGATTTGCTTTTTAGATAAATTGGATTTA
Organism: Crypturellus soui; assembly: GCA_032275445.1. Taxonomy (NCBI): domain Eukaryota; kingdom Metazoa; phylum Chordata; class Aves; order Tinamiformes; family Tinamidae; genus Crypturellus; species Crypturellus soui. Next base: position 750,312 of record JAUBNY010000185.1, read on the forward strand.
TTTATGTTGTATTATGTTCTACTCATCTCATTATTTTGAGGTCCTCTTCTCAAGCTGTTAGAAAACACCCTTAGTTATTGTGCGCTGTTGTTATGGGGATTTCTCTGAGGTAATGTGAAGCAAAACCGAATCAGGTGCTGTGTGACTGTAAGAATAGTTGATTTCACTGGGAGTTACTGAGATTGTAAAACCAGTAGCCGTGCTCATGGATTCTTAAATCAGAGTTGACCTTCGTAAAAACACAGCTTCTGAAAATTAGGCCCATCACCCAGAAACACAGGGCTTTAACTACCCTGGAGAGAATGCGGTTGTGTGTCTCACTATGATGATGCTCCTGTGTGGAGCTGCGAAGTTCCCTCGGATGAGAGGTCTTGCTTCCACTGGAGGGAGCGCTTTTCATTTGTTTCAGCATGGCATTTTCACAGTACTCTGGTTGTGTGATCACAAGGTTTCCTTTTTCAAATAACAGGCTGACAGAGTTGCCAAACTCGGGGAAAAATGTATAGAATTCTATATATAATGTATATAAAATTTGTCCCGGAGAGCTCTGTTTCCTTTATTAGTTTTAATGAATTTCTATCTTTAACTTAAAAGAATTTTTAATTGTGAGAATGGAATTTCTATAGCATGTATTGAGATTCTTAAGGCTTCATAACTTTTGCTGTTTTGGAAACTGTTAACAGACTTGCAGTTGTACGTCTAAAAGCAGCTTTAGCAAAGGCTATCATTTAATTTGATAAAACAATTCTAACACTGGCAGAAAATGATCTTTACTCCCAGAACCAAATTGATTCTAAAAATAAATACATTAAAGCAAAACCAATGTCAGATGCCCTAAATATTTTGATTTAATTTTTGTCACTCTTATTAATACTGACTGACAATATCCTACCTGATCGTTTCTTGGTTCTATGCATCACTGCTATGCACAAATGAAGTACAACAGAATACATGATTTATCAATTCAGTCCTTTGAAACTGCAAAAACTTTCTTTCAATGCAGTGTTCATAGGAAAAATAAGCATTTTATTTTATGAAGTAATTCCCTTCAGTTGGGAAAAGAAGATTCAAACTGATCTCATCTCCCAAAGCAGGAAGAAATAATGGGATCAGGTCATTAGATACCATCACAAAATAGGTTCTTATAGAACCGCTGCTCTGGCTTTATATTGCTTACTCCATTACTCAGTTTGTATGATGTTCACATGATCTTTGCAGGGACACCAAAAGAAAGGCTTAGATGTGTTTTCTAGATTCCTGTGGTGTTCATGAACATGGGAAAGGTTGAGTTTACTTCGTTAGGCATTGGAAAGTTTCTCCGTAGAATCACAGAATTAAAGAATTCTGTAATTCTGAGATTCTAAGGGCAAGCTTTCCAAAGGCCCCCAAAAGCTGTTCGTGTGCTCAACCCTCATTAGACCCCATGCAGAATAGGTTTCAACTGTTTCTGAAAAAAAAAAAATCCGTAAGATTCTTAAAGACTGGGAAGTGAAGGAGTGTTTTTATGTGGTGGTTGAGTAGAAATGGGTTTCTTGTTCAGCCCTTGACTTTGAAGAGTGTGAAAACGGGACTGGGTTTGGCCGGCAAAGGGGCTTGATGCTGCAGAATGCTGGGGTGTGCAAATCCCATTTAAACCAGTGGGTGATTTAGGCACCAAATACTGCTGAAAAGTCAGGTCTAGACAGCTTAGAAGCTTTATCTTCAGCACAGAAATGGTACAACATTGGGAAAAATACACACATACACTTATTTTGCCTCACAGTCTTCCCCAATTCACTCACTTTTTTTATTTGTCACTCACTTTTTTTTTTTCTTTTTTTCTTGTGTTAGGAAGAGTGTGCTGCAAAAGTCATTCTGCAGAGCAGCCAGTGCAGAGGGTCTGGCATGCATGCATGCATTTTGGGAGCGGGAGGAAGGCGCTGTTTCGGATCACATCTAATATACTTGTGTGCACCGAGCACCTGTGTGTGTAGGGTAGCTGCTCTCCTGAAACATGCGTGTGCGCCCTGTGAGTTGGGGCTGAGGAGGAGACAGGATGCACCCCTGAAAGGTGCCCTCTGATGCTGGCCAGAGAGCAGAAGGGGAGGAGACCCGAAAGCTCATTTCAGAAGTGTGCTTCTGATCCAAACGCATCGTGTTGGCCAAATGAGCAACTAGCAGAACTGGATTTATGTGCAGTAAGGCTGTATGGAGGTACTTCAGCTATAAAGAAATGTGAAATATGTGCAAGAAGAAGTGCCCTGAAGCGCATGCACTCTTATTATACTACACAGTCCTTGATGATTTGCTGACAGGCTGAAAGGTCCCTTGAGAACCAGTGTTGACTGGGGCAGTGGAAAGAAGGTGAGTTAGGGTCCTTGGTGTTGGCAGGGATAGCAGGCAGATCATTCACAACTCCTGGCGGTCATAAAATCAGAACAGTTGAGGCTGGCAGGCACCTCTGGAGAGGGTCTAGTCCCTCTCCGCTCAAGGACCAGCTAGAGCAGAGTGTTCACAGCAACGTCCAGCTGGGTTTTGGGTATCTCCAGCTGCCACCAGCTCCCTGTTGAGCCTGTTCCAGCAGTCAACCACCCTCACTGTAAAGAAGATTTTTCTTATGTTTAAATGGAGCTTCTCCATTTGTCCTGCCACTGGGCACACCTGATGGAAGTCTAGCTTCAGCCGCTTTACTCGCCCGTGTCAGGTGTTTATGCGCATTGATGAGGCATCCCCCAAGTCTTGCTTTGGCAGGCTAAACAGTCCCAGCTCTCTCAGCCTCTCCTGGTATGACAGGTGCTTCAATCCATCATTTCGGTTGGACTCACTCCAGGAGGTTCACATGTCTCTCATAATTAGGAGCTCAAGATTGGGTCTGGTACTCACCAGGGCTGCGCGTTGTGGGAGGACCGTCTCCCTCAAACTGCTGGCAGCTCTCAGCCCAACCGCCTCCTGGCAGCCTTGGCCTTGCTATAAGGACACGTTGTTGGCACGTTGTAGACCAAGACACTCAGGGCCTATTCTGCTAGATGCTTTCCAGGCACGTATTCTCCAGCCTGCTGGAGAGGGACTCTGCACTTCCCTTTGTTTGTCAACTTCAGGTTTCTGTCTGCCCGTTTCTCCAGCCGGTTGAGGACTCTCTCAGTGGCAGCAGAGCCCCCTGGTTTATCAGCCACCTGACAGCTGCTCCTCACAGTTTTGCACCATCTACATACCTGCTGAGGAGGCACTCTGCATCATCAGCCAGGTCATTAATGAAAAGTGTAATCAGTATTGACCCCTGGTCTCCATCTAGACTTTCTGTCTCAGATCACAACCTTTTGAATCTAGCAGCTCATCCAGTTTTCCATCTCTGCTCATCTAGTGTGTCCTTCATGTCTGCGAGGATGCTATGGGCAACATAGAGCCTTGATTAAAGGTCATGCCAGAGCTGAGATTAAACATCCACTGCCCTTCCCTCTCTACCCAGCCATAGAGGGCTATCAGGTTGGTGAGGTGAGGTTCTTCCTTTGTGAATCCTTGCTGGCTACTCCCGATCATCATCATATGTTTGGAACAGACTTCCAGTAATCCCGGCTCTTTACCTTTCCAGAGATCAACAGGAGTATTACATGAGCATAAAATGCTGAAATATGAAATAAAATATTTTAAGCTATTAAACTACCCGAAAACAGGTAAATTTGAAAACAAAATAGTTTTTTTTAAAAGTACCTTCCAGTTTTTAACATCCACTTAAAAACTATTTTCATTGAACTGTCAACTTTTTGTCATGGACTATTGGACAACAGTACCTGATGGAAAACAGCTGTTAGAAATGACTGACTCTTTCTAACAGATTTAGGATCTGTGCTACGACAGCACAGATAATTGCTTTTGGCACGATTTTGAAGATAGCTGCTGATATAAATGTTTGGTTTCTGAAGTCACCTGGGAACTTAGGACCTTCAATCCATTCTTGGTTTCCTTCCTTGGATCTTATCTTTTCTCTTCAGGCTGTGGAGAAGTGCATGTTTGATCATAACTGGAGGACTATTTCCTGTCCACATGTAGCACTACTCTTGTCAGCCTTGCAAAGCATTCTGCAAACCGTGGCTCTGACTCTGGATGGTGTGCTGGGGTGATCCGCAAGACTGCATTTTGTACCCCAGATAATACTGACATTCAGCTGAGCTGCAGAACACTGTCTTCTGAGTTATCCTGCTAACTAGTGTGGTGTAAATATCTGAAAGAGTGACTCAAAATAATAACTGAATAGTAATAAATAATAACTGAAGCAGTCTCAAAAATAATTTGTTTCACAATTCAAGCTGAGTTCATAAGCTAGTTAGATGAAATTGATTGGAAATAGTGGTCATATTTCTTTCTGGATAAAGAAACTTTCTCATCTACATGCTTTCTTATCTTTATACTTCTTCACTAACTTGACTTTAAAGATGTAGGATTTACATGTACGAGAAGCATGTGAATTAGACTCAGTCCTTAGGATGAGCTTGCATGGGGTTCACAATGTTCCAGCACGTCATGAGGACGGCTCACCTGTGTGCAGGGAGGGAGCATAACCAGGGTGAGCGATTGGAAGCGAGTGCCACAGCACAAGTTTATTCTGGTGTCGCTCTGATGTCATTAATGTTTCCTTGTTCTGCCTATTTAGTGTCAAATTCCACATTTCACACTTTTATTGTGTTTCATCTATTTACAGTGCGTGCCTGTTTAATTGATATGTATTTTACTGCTCCTGATGGAACGTATTTTTCCAAGTAAAACAAGAAATACAATTAATACTGCAGCCGCTTTGTTCCTCTGATGGTGTTGTCCAACTCGTGGCACGTATGGCAAGGAGTCCGTGATTTGTGCGAAGGATCCCACAGGAGAAGGTTTTAATCAGACTGCTTCTCGTTAGGGCGTTACTTCCCGGGTAAGAGAGCCCTTTTGGCTCCCTGTAAGTTAAAGGTAGTAGCGGGAGCAGGAATTGAGGCTCACCAAGCTCTTGCACGTGGTTTTGCAGGGTCCCAAATGCTTGGCCGGGAGATGGCAGCATCCCGCCAGGGATCTGGGCGTTGTGGCTCCTCGGGACACGTCTTGTTCCATTTCTGATATTATTCGCTGATATTTTTTTGCCAGATGAGAGAGGGAAAGGCTAAAGGTGGTCACAGTTTTCCGCCACTGATTGATGGATAAATGTATAAATGTAAAGGTACCAGCCTAGATACTTTGAACTGAGTGGTTTATCTCAACGCACAGTAATAAGGAGGGACGTGTGAAGCTCTGGCCTGCCAAATAGTGTTACGAGGCTTCTAGGTCTGCCTGGCTCCTCAGCGAGCCTGGAGCCCTTCGTTCCCAACATGAGTGACACGCTTTTATTTGGCCCACTTTGATCTTTTGAGTGTTTTTGTGTTAGAAGAAAAATCAAAGGGTAGAACTGATGATCAAATAAGTTCGCATTTGTTCATATTGCCTTTCCATTCAGGATTTTTTGTTCTTTGTTTTTTATTTTTATTTTTCCTTTTTGCTGGAGCTAATTTTCCTGGAAATGAATGTCAGTTAAATGTGAATGTTTATTTACTGTGACAAGGATGACAAAAAGCAGAGACGGGATTAGGTCTGATATTGTATAATGCAGGAAGATTCTTTATTTTCAGTGAAAAGCCTAGTGTAAATATTGATTAACAAATGTGGCATTTAGCAGCTCAGTTTTATTGTGTCTTTGCTGGAAAACAAGCTATGTTATTCAGAGAAAGAAAGATGTTTTTTCACCTTGAGGACATAATCTTTGTTATAGTGTTTGTCATGTTACCTCGCATGTAATGTCAGGAGCTAGATACATTTATGAATTGTCTATTTGCAATGAGCTCAGATAGTGCAGAAAAAATGTTGTCAATGGAAAATAGCTCCTCCTGAAGAACAAAAGGAGAGGAAAGTGGAGATTTTCTTCAGAAGAGGACTAAAACACACATACAGCCCGTGGGATCCACCTGATGCCAAACCTTCAGTTTTCCACGTGTGTTTGAGGCTGTTGGAAGGTTTCCCTACCGGAGAGGGGGAGGCTCATGGGGTTGTCCCCATCACTTGTCAGCTCTCAGGGGCAAGCTCTGTGCTGAATCCAACGTGCCGTAATACAAATACCATGGGTTACTGCCACCTCTTCTCACATGCTGATCTCTCACCTGCATCCATGGCAGGGATAGGCAGCAGCTGTTTTTACTGCCCTATTGAAACAAAACAGGCAAACATTCCCAAAACAAACAAACAAAAATAAAACTCTCGAAAATGGTTCCTGAGTCACTGTTTCCGCAGATTTCCTGTGGAAAAGTTGGTATGAGTTTGTATAATTTAAACTCTATCATAAGCCACATAGGGTGAGGGTGTCTTAAGCGTCTGCGGATAATCATAATTTTGGCCTATCCGAGCTTTTGAATATTTGATTTTGTACCTTTGTTTCCTTTAATTGCTGTAAGACATTATATGTGTTCCTTAAGAGAAGTGCAGTATCAGATATCTTTGAATTCTATAATGTGAGATCAACACAATTATTTGAAAAAAATAATAACAATATTTATATCAAAATATTTCAGTGTGCAAGATGGTAGAAGTCCATTGGTTTGTGACATTCAGTTAATTCAGGATTTGCACTTGCTCTCTGTGTGAGCGCCACTGAATGGCTTTCAAGCCTTTCTATCAAACAAATTTGTATAAGCTAAGAGCCAGGGAAAAAAAAAGAAAAAAGGGGAGAAAAGAATGTCAGAGTCACAAATTTCAAGTATTCATATATGTTTTATTATAAATGTTACTAGATACACTATATAGCACTGAAAGCCTCCCAACATTTTCTCTCTGTCATACTTGCTTTTTAAGTAGGCCGAGGATCTATTGTTGGAGAACTATTGCGAATTTATGTAGCTACAGGTTAAGGCAGTGGCATAGGAGCCCCTAACACACCAAAGGCACAATGCATATCTTGCCAGGTTACTTTAGAGATCATCCACGTTGCCCAATCAGAGAATTAAATTGCTCCCTACAAGCAAAACCCAGAGTTAGCTGCTTGTCCCAGTGCTTGAACAGCGCTTCTACCTCCTGCTGCGTTTCTGCTTCCCACTGATGTCTAGGGGGACCTTTCACCGCCACAGAAATTGTCTAGATTAGGGTAAAGGCAAAAGGGTAATAATTTAAATTCCCCTCAGTAGGGTGTATGAGTAATTTGGGAAGTTGGTGAGCTAAACATGTAAAAAACAAACACACTGGCCATTTTAACATGATCGTCTACATACCAGGCAAAGACTGTATGTTTGTCTGTCCAGAGAAATAGAAAGTGCAATGACCATACCTTCCCCAGGATAGGCACAACCTGCTGTATTCACCGATTTCCAGTAAAAGTGGAGGAAAATTTGTGGTGAATTTCACAGGCAGCTGCCACAGGGAGCAGCCCAGTGCGGGGTGACACCCTGGGGGCTGCCTGGCCTCGACAGGGGCCGTCCCACCTCCCATCCCACCATCTGCAAAAAGCAGGTGCCATCTGGGATTCTCCCACCCGCTGATCTCCCGCCTCCCACTGCATCTCTGCTGTTTTTTCCATCCTATTCCAGGTTTTGGTGCTTTTGAGCAGGCTTTGCTCTGAGGCATCAGCTTTCATCTATGAAATTGTTGCATCGTGGTCATCTAAGGTTTCTGAATAGGAAGCATAGACAGTGGTTGAAGAACTGCAACTTCTTGCGAGGACTGCTTGCCTGATTTGCTTCATGGTGCTCTCAAATGGCGAAACCACTTTTTCAGAAATGCAGCTGAGCAGCAGCAGCTCTTAGCCTGGGGTTCAATACGGGCATGGCAGAGCTCTGGGGGGCACAGCCTCCTTCCCGTGTCCAAGCACTCGGACAAAAGACCGAGTCTTTAGTCTGCGTTAATGACTGCTCATCTTGGAAGAGAAGTTGTGCTTTTATGAGGGCAGTTTGTTACCACTTGTTTCATTTAATCTCTGATTTATTGTGTTCTGCTGCTTCCCACTTGGAGGGATGAGCAAGAAGTTGGGATCCTTCAGCCTTTCTGGGCTAGGTCCTTGGCAGTGTCTCAGGAGCAGACGTACAAGGCTCGGCTGGTGCCTTGCTGGAGACCGAGGCTTGTTTCACGTGACCACCAGAAAGCAGTGTGATCCTGCATTCAGTCCAGGGCATTGTACGGCTTGACTGGAGCTTATACCTGGAGCGGGATAATTTTTCTGGCTTGGCCATTTCTCCTTCCCCTTTTGTAGCCAGCTAATGGGACGAGGGAAAGGGAGCAATGCAGGATGTTTCCTTCCCGCATTTGGATATCCTGGGGTGTTTTTGAAGCACCACCACGATTTTGTTTTTACTGCTTCAAGCAGGCATAAAGCAGCATTGTTTCACCATGCAAACATCGGTCCCGCACGTCAGTGATAGGGTCCCTGGTGCCCCTGGCTGTGGGCTTCTGTGGTTGCGCTTCTTAGGTTTCCTTTCATCCGTAAAACCAATGAGAAAGTTGCAGTCAATTGCTATTCACCGTTTTTATGGCTGAAAATCCTACTGACTGAGGTCAAACTGTAAGTGCCCGGTCCAAAATACAAAATAAGAGATGAATTCAGCCCGTGACATCTCACAGCCTTGGAAGACAGACTGGAGCAGAGGTGGAAAAGTGAAAACACGGCAAGATGGACTGTGCCTCTCAGCAAAGCTGCTGTTAGAAGCTGTGTAGTCTGGAAGTATCTTGGGCTTGTCCTAAGGTTTGAGGTAAACAAGATGAGCAAGAGATCTTAACACCTTCTGGCACACTAATTTTAAAATTTAGTCTCCCAGGTTTTGTCCTAGAGAGTTGACAAGAGGCAAAGTGGGAAACTTTAAGTAAATGGTTTTTATTTATTTATTTATTGCAAGAGCAAGTGTTGGTGGAATTCTCGCACATAGATCCCTCTATAATTCCTACTATTTTTTATTTGTATGTTCAAAAAAATTTGGCCTTGTGACTGGGTATTTGACCTGCTGCTGGCTATTATGGGTTGGCAAGAGGAGTGCTGCTACTGATACCGAGATATGGCAAAGGGACCACGCTCTGTTAAGGCCGGCTTTTTAATGGGTTCATTAGTGCATTAACAACCCTCTGAGAAATAAACTGTTCTGCTTTTACAGTGCTTCTAAACACTGAAAGCAAGTAATCAGGCTTTTAGTGTAAAGATGGGTATGTAAATCCCTTGAGTAGTTTTGTAGATAATTTCCAGCCCAGAAGGATGCATGTGATTATCTAGTCTGACCTCTTTCATAATGTATCGACTCTTGTGCAATATTTGCCTTGAGTGTAATTGTTTGTAACTGAAGAATTTATAGTCTTAATGAATTTTTATGAATTCAAAATTCAGTATTTCCAAAAGAAGAATAAAACGCCATCTTGTTTTTGCTAAATATCTTGCCAAAAATACTTTTTTTTTTCAAAATGAGTATTTTCATACACATTTCCATATCCACCTGATGAGAGATGAGTAAAGAATTTCTGAAATACTGTTTTTTTTAACCATATAAATTGTATTTAAATATCTAACTAACATTTAAGTAGATTTAAGGGACAGGTATAGAAATGTTTATATTGTTGTATTAGTCTTTCTATGACATATAAACTCTTTCTATTACAATTTGGTTATTGTTTTTGTTTTGTTTTGTCTTTTGTCTCGAAGAGGTTTTCTTTGTTGATTGGACAGATACATAATTAAAAATATAGGTTTGAGAATATAAGTAGGGTAATTGTCAAAGTTCTGAAAGATGTTTAATTGTCTAAACTAAATTTGACCAATGTTTAGTGGGAATTGTATACTTAGAAAAATTCATCTTGAATACGTTATGATTTTTTTATGAGGAATGCTGACAGTGGAAAGCTATATAAAGCTTTTGTTTGGTTGGTTTTGGTAGTGTCAATCCATAAGTATAACAGCATGCAAAATAGCTTAATGTACTCAGAGCAGATACTCTTGTGGTGTCCATTTATGACATGACTTCTATTCGTGACATCAGACACACTGTGATTAGAGCGCTTAATTGTAACTAATAGCCTGCTGGTAGTTCAGTGCTTTGGGGAATAAGAAGGTGCAATCTGCAGGCTTGAGACTTTGCTTTTGGTTTTCCTTCCACACACTTTATGTACAAGTGGGGGAACGGGGCAGTGCCCACCGCCTTGCCAGACCCCACATGTTCCACTGCCTATAGCAGAATTAGCACCATTTAGACTTACTAAGGCCTTCAGGCATACTGCATAAGTACCGCAACATATGGCCTTTTCAAGGACACTACTGAAAAGAGTATCTCCTTTTCTGTAGTTTTGTTACTGCTGAAAAAAGCAACTTAGTCTTACAGTCTTAAAAGCTTCCAGAGATCTGTTATGAGCTCCTGACCCAGTCATATTGTCTGTAAAATATTCAACCTATTACCAAATATCTCTGTGCCTTAGTGCTCTGTCTGGGAAGTGTGAGTATCAACACTCTGTTAGTCCATCTGTGTTCATGATAAAGAGCTTAAGAGCAGTTGCCATCAGCTATTATGTGTTAGCATTAGAAAATATATATCTGCATGTAACAGTGATAAAGATATCCAGCGCAAACATCATAGAAGAAAAAGAAAATCATGCATATTTATGTAACATCTACATATCCCTGTTCTTCTCTTGCCTTTCCCACATGTAAAAGAAAAATAAGGTCAACGAATAGAGGTGGTAGATGCAATACAGTTTGCCTGTAGCTCAGAGGCACTATGATGTCTATGAATAGGTCCAATTTAATATCTGCTATGTATTTCGGCTTGCAAAACATGAAGACTACTCAGAGTTTTCATCACAAGTATATAAAAGAATTTAAAGAATCTGTTAAGGATAGGATAGGCACCATATTATGATTTTTCGCTTTTCTTAGGATAAGAGAACATTGACCAAGAAAGGTTCAGGATGCAGTCATAATTTACTACTGGTAAAAGACTTCTAGTATAGTAAAACAGAGACAAAAGGCATTCTACCACAGGGAAGGAGAGAAAGAATAAAGTGGAGAGAATAAAAAGAAGTGGAGAGAATAAATCTGTCCCAGCAAGGTCAACTATGCTCTTATTTTACAACTCTGGAAAGGTTGGAGCCCATCAGCAATGAAAAAGTGAAAAATGACTGATTGTTCCAGAAAGATGTTAAGAATTTCAGGATTTGTAACAGCTTGCTCATGGCTGGAATTCTTTTGGACAGGGTATAGTTCAAGGGAAAGTCTGTTTTCTCCTGATTCTTGACTTAGTCCATTCGAACTTTTCTTTTTTCTGTAAGAAAATCTGCAACTTTGTCTCTGCAGCAGCATACCAGGATTTCTCTATGGTTTACTAAGGTAGATGGACTCCTATAGCTGCTCATGACCTGTTCATGCTTTCCGTACTGTTTATATTGACTGAATTACCATGTTGCTACCCAGAGCTCTCTATATTGCTTCACGCTGCAAATTCAGTAAAAATATAAGTAAAGGAGTTAGAAGACTGCTTTTTGTTTTACAATTAAGGGTCAAATTTAATGTAGAAATGTTGAAGTTTGTAAATCTGTTTTCCACTGTGATATCTTGAACTCTGCTCCGTGTGTTACAAATGTCACAGATCATCATGAGTCATGCCCAAGATCTTCAGGCAAGGTTTCGCCACTGCTTTTCTTAATCTTCCTGCAAACTGCAGCAGTTGCTGAAAGGATGATTTTAGAAATTGTTTTGCAGAGCCTTCATTCTTTACTATGGCACAGAGATACCTGGCCGCTACTCAGATTCCCTCTCAGATTCTCCTGTTTTGCACTGTTCAAGATTTACTGGTTGCAGCACTGGCAGTGGGACAGCCCCTCACTAGGCAAGGCAAAGAGAGGCAGCGGTGGGGCTGGGTCTTCGCTCTTGTGTGGGGGCTGGCAGGTTGCCACGTGTGGTTTGGGGTGAGATTATGGGCAGGATCAGAGGCTACAGGGTGGTTGTTGAAGATTAGGAAGGATAAATTCTCCTTTATAAATAGTGGCATAATGGTGAGAGGAGAAGGCAAAAAGAGGGGTGCACGAAGAGAAGAAAAGGATTTGAGCTACCACCATAGCTACATCAAAGTCTGTCCCTAGTTAAGTGTTGGGTTTTTATCCAGCATCCAGACAGCAAGGTCTATTTTTACTAGTAGTTGAAGTACCAAGTCTGTGCTAGTACCTATGCTCCTGCACCAATTCTGAGGGCAGTTCTGACAATTTCAATCCCAAATTACAGTTTACAATGATTCCTGTCAATATATGCATTCAGATAAAACCTTTCCAAAGACTTTTGCTCATCTGTGGTATTGTATCCAGTATCACAGGCAATGAGAGTCCTTTAAGAAATACAGGGTTTATCTACCACCTTGGATTGAAAAGGCCCCAAAATGAGATACTTCTAGAAAGCATCGAAGAAGTCTTTGTGTATAGCACAGTTTTATTCTTGTATTTATAGTAAAAAACCCTGAAGACACAGTTCACTGTGTCAATCCTGTTGTTTCAGGCAGGAGAAATAAAATCTTTTGCTCAGAAAAGTTTTATTTTCTCTCCTTATCATGGAGCAATCTAAAGTTCAAAATGAGAATAAGATCATAAGACTTCAGGAATAAATCTGTCTGAGATTCCTACATCTCATTTTGCAGAGGTTTCTGTCCTAGTTCTAACCTTTGTACCTTAAAAGTCAGATCTGTCTCTTAGACTTAACGCGTCTTTCAATAGCGAAGGTCATAGAGCATCTTTAATGCCTGGGCAGCTGCCACTTTGGTTTTGAAGGTGAGCACAGCGCTTGTTTAGCCAATTCAGCTCCAAAAAACAAGACCCCGTGAGATACTGCTGGCATTCACGTTGGAGTGCCCAGGCCTCCAAGTTCTCTATCTCATCTTTGATAAGTGTGAAATGCGTGCATATACTTGGTTTATGATAATGCTATACAAATTAAGATGTAAAATAAAGTGGTGCTTGCCTGCTGATTGCATGCGATGGTTATACACGTATAACCATAACACAGGGAAGGACCTCACTATATGTCTCTGGTAATTCGCAAAATCTGTTATAATTAATGTGTGCAAAATGCGGTATTCTGTGTGTGTGAAACCTGAGAGTGCTCAGGCATGAAGCAAGCACTTCATGGAAGATCTGGTTACACCTTCTCTTGCGTCTTGAGCAGCTGAAGTAGAAGTGTAAAGCGAAGCTCAGGTCTTGGTTAGAGAGACAGATAAATGGCTTAATTAATTTGTGAAAGTGCCCAGCTGAACTTGCTATCCTTGGATAGAGATACTTATGTACCTCTCTCTTGTCAAGAGCATATGGGCGTTATTTCCACAGGTAGATTACAAAAAATATTGGCCTGTCTTGGAGCTTAAGCTTTGGCATCAGTTCCTCGGTCATTCTCTGCACCTGACTAGAATGAGCCAACCCAGATAATGCAGGGGAATTACTCAGTCTACCTGATTGCCTGGTTTTACATAGATTTTTTTTGGACAGTCAGGATCTTTAAGACTTCCTCTCTACTTGCTGTACTTTCAAAATCTGTCAGTATGATTAATTGCTGCTTATTTTATTTCAAAGGGAACTTATATCAAATAGGTATGAGGATAGTAATATTTATTTCCAAAGATTATCAGGTATTGAAATTCAGATAAACTAGCAGCACTCTCCAAAATGTATACAAAGCTCCTGAAATGATAGTGGTGAGAGGATTGGAGAAATGGTAAAATGCTTAGTCACTGAAGGGGTATTTGAGATGAATTTGACAGACAGATGACAGTAAATAAATTCCTTTTTAACAGTTTCATTTGCAGAAAGCAATATGAGAGGTGCAACTGAGGGCAAGAGTGGCCACCTGGTGTGTAGTGAACTTGACACAGAGCTTGCTTGGAGACCTCCTTGTCTACGATGGCTGTGTGAAGCTTTCTTTTTAAAGAGAGACAACGACAATGGTGTTTAATAGCATGCCACGCATATTTGTCCTCTTCGAAGGCTTTGGCCTCCTTCCAAAAGTCCTGAGTTCTTTGCAATGGCTTCCTGAGCTGCGTGAGCCTGGAGGACCAGACTGTTGTGCGGTTCGGTCCGTGTCTGATGAGCTCTGCACATCCGTATGCTTATGCTCCTCTGCTGTTGCCTTACAGCAGCACTCACAGTAAAGGCCATGTGCATGCAAATGGGTAATAACTCTCTTTCTCCACTACTGATTTTATTTACTTTGAGGCGATTACTGATCCACCAGTTCTAACACTTGGGGAATGTGTATGTTGGAGAAGAAGTAAAGTTTAGGGCCCAGAGTTTAACAAGGCAGCATGGCACAAGGCAAAGTTTCTGATCTGTGTGGGAATTACAGTTAACCTCACAAAGGTTTCACATTAAAGTTTCTTTGTACTGTTATGATCACAAGGACTTCAAACCTTTCTCTCAAGGGATCAGTTGCTTTTATTGCGCATTTAAGTCTGCTGTCTAAACCACCTAAAAGCAGAAGCTTTTACTTTCCATATGCCCGTTGTCGAAATGTGTTTTCATTTTTTGCTGATGTTATTATTGTATCCAGGAACTGCGTGTGAAATGCTTTGATACCTTGCGTATAGACACTTCTTCCTACTTCACATACGTCTAACCCGCTGTCTGTCCTTACAGAACTGAGTCATGGCTGCATCTCCATTGCTTGGAAGAGGAGATATTTGCACAAATAAAGACTCCTCTGCAGTGATTTCCTTTGTAGTCCGTCTCTTGGCCGTGAGGTGGCAGCCCCAGCTTTGGCACCTTTTTACATTCCTACTTTCCTTTGGACAGCATTATTTTCTCATGTAAAATGGAGATTTCTGCAATACTGATTTCACCTGATCAGCTGTGGAAATCAGAGTTGCTGCAAAAAGTAGGTTATGTGACCGAGGACATCACCTAATGTGCTCTTCCCTCTGAGCAGTTCTTCAGTGGTGGTCTGAGGGCTGGTGTTAATTACAAACGAAAACTAAATCTTCCTGAATGATAATTCAGGCATTCCTGGGCCTCATGTTTTTTTCTCAAGCAGTAATATCTTGGCACCCATGACCTCTATAGAAGTAGTAATACATATATCTGGAATAAATTAAGAATTTAATAGAAAAACTTTCCATTCCCTCTTCATTTTCAGTCCCTATAGTAAGCTTTTATTATTAATCACAGACATTTGAAAAAAAAATCAAATCAGTCTGAGTCATCTTGAGAATTTCACAAATCTTATAAAATTCATGCTTTTTTTACTATAAAAGCTAATGCTGTACTTCAGTTTTGACAGAACCGAGCTCACCAGGGAGCCTATGGTAAATGCTGGGGAATTAAATTCAAATATTGTGAAGTTCTGTCTTCTGCCATGGCTCCAGATCATCCAGCTTGACTTAAATAAGTATTTAATGTGAGCTGATACATTCTTTACATGCTTCATCACAGCATCTTAGTGACTTACAGAAGATCTTCATAATTCTGTCAGGATGTGAATAGAGGAATGCAGCTCCCTAGGAGGTGAGGCAGCTGCAATCTCTTTTAACCAACTGAAATTTTGGTCTGTAGTTCTTGAAGGATTCACAAACTTGTGTTGTATGAAGATGCTCTGTGCAATGCAGATACAATTTGATACATTTGTCCTTTCTTTTTCCTGCCAGGAATGTGTGGCAAGCAGCGGCAATAACTTACTTGCACCTTTCCATAGAAAGGCTCCTTTTCATAGAAAGAATTTTTAGTTTTAAATGTTTTGCCTTCCAGTCTGATTTACTACTGTGGTAAGCTTTGGCTTTACATACAAGAGTTTATGCACATCATCATGGACATACTTTCTAATTCACTGTAGGAAACGAGGACCATGTGCTGTCACATGGGATCAACAAATTCACATTGGGGAAAATGTTCCTAAAGGTGGCAAATCCCTCGCTCAGGACTGGAGTTTCACCTACTGGAAATTATTTGCCTGGAAAATTCTGTTTATGCTCTTATGCAGGGTATTATGAATCTATTGCCTTTATACTGAATATGATATGCCGAAAAGGTTGCAGAAGAGTACTATTTCTCTGAAAATGACACTAAAGGAATGCAATGTGCCAAAATTCCTGGTTGTGAATGACCAGGTTAATAGGGAAAAGTTTCAGATCTTCCTGGGGTCAAGGTGTTTCTGTTGTTGAGACTTCAGCCTTTTCTGCATTTCCTCATTTTCTTGTATTGTATCTTTTTTCTCGAGGGGTTTTCAGCATTACATGTGCACCGTAATGTGCACTGAATGTGCAGCTTTACCCCACATAGCTGCATTATAGTAAAAAAGTAGTTGTTAGGACTTGTTTTACATTTTCCTTTTTGCGAACTATTTTTGATGGAAAAATTAAGTTTTTTCTTTTCTGTGGCAAACCTTGGCTGTTGAGTTTGAATTCTGTCTCAAAGAAAATGACTAGTGATCCATATTTTCTTAAGAAAAACAGTTTACAGGTACAGTTTAACAAGTACAGTAGCAACGCAACCAGAACTCTGAGGTAATCTCTTTCTTACCATTTGCTCGGTAATGTTAACCACTAAACTCTGTCATTATCATGCAGAATTGCTACAGTCAGATAGCAGCGATTTCAGGATCTGTACGGTGTGTAACTGTTTACAAATATTTATTGAGTGAGAAGAAATAGCAAAGTGAAGCAAGTTCTGAGAGCTAGTGTTGTTCCACTGCTTGTAAAGAATCTTGCTCTATAATTTACATTAGTCTCCAGTAAAAACATTCTTAAGAAATATCTCTCTGCATGCAGAAGAGAAGCTTTTATTTTAGCATGTGTAGGTGGTGAATCATCGCTGATGATAATTTTCTCCTTCTCGTGGTCTTTGATACTACAGAAGTAGTGTTACTGTAACATCTGTGGGCATATATCATAATTTATTGCAAAATAATAGAAGACAAAGCCATCAGAATAGCTTCTTCCCTTCCATGAAAGATTTATTTTTGGAGAAATTCTTTCCTCAAGAGCTAACCCTGAAACCCTGAAACATCTCATTCTGGTTTTGGTTTTGCATCTGAAATGAAGTAAAAAATGAAACAGCTGAAGTGGAAAGGTGATGGAGCAACTCATCCTAGAGACCATCTCTGGACATGTGAAGGAAAATAAGGTGATTAGAAGTAGTCAGTATGGATTCACCAAGGGGAAGTCATTTTTGATGAACCTGACAGCCTTCTACAATGGGATGGCTGGCCAGGTGGATGATGGGAAGGCTATAGGTGTTGTCTACCTTGACTTCAGCAAGGCTTTCGGCACCATCTCCCATAACATCCTCATGGGGAAGCTCAGAAAGTGTGGATTGGATGAGAGGACAGTGAGGTGGATTGAGGACTGGCTGGATGGCAGAGCTCCGAGGGTGCTGATAAAGGGAACTAAGGCTGGTTGGAGGCCTGTGGCCAGGGGTGTCCCCCAGGGATCAGTACTGGGCCTGGTGCTCTTCAACTTGTTGGATGAGGGACCAGAGCCCACCCTGAGGAAATTTGCAGATGATCCCTAACTGGGATCCCAATCAAACTGAATGGAGTAGTTGACATTCCATAAGGCTGTGCTACCATTCAGAGGGACCTGGACAGGTTGGAGAGTTGGACAGAGAGGAACCTCATGAGGTTCAACAAGGACAACTGCAGGGTCCTGCCCCTGGGGAGGAATAACCCCAGGCACCAGGACAGACTAGGGATGGACCTGCTGGAAGGCAGCTTCGCGGAGAGGGATTTGGGAGTCCTGGTTGACAACAGGTTACCCATGAGGCAGCAGGGTGCCCTCGTGGCCATGAAGGCCCACGGGATCCTGGCTGCATGAGGAGGAGCGTTGCCAGCAGGTGGAGGGAGGGGATCCTGCCCCTCTGCTCAGCTCTGGTGAGGCCGCACCTGGAGTATTGGGGGCAGCTCTGGGCTCCCCAGGACAAGAGGAGAGGGTCCAGAGTAGAACGACAAAGATAATTAAGGGACTGGAGCATCTATTATGTGAGGAAAGACCAAGTGAGCTTGGTCTGTTTAGCCTGGAGAAGAGAAGATTGAGAGGGGATCTGATCAACTTGCTCAAGTACCTGAGGGGAGAATGTAAAGAGGATGGGGCCAAACTCTCTTTGGTGGTATCCGGTGATAGGTCAGGGGGTAATGGGTGCTAACTGAAATAAAGGAACTTCCATCTCCATTTAAGGAAGAACTTTACTGTGAAGGTGCTAGAGCCTGGCACAGGCTGCCCAGAGAGGCTGTGGAGTCTCCCTCTGTGGAGATGTTCAAAACCTGCCTGGATGCCACCCTGTGCCACGTGCTCTGGGTGTCCCTGCCGGAGCAGGGCGGGTGGACTAGATGATCTCTAGAGGGCCCTTCCAACCTCACCCATTCTGTGATTCCATGTGAAGCCACTCATATTGCCAGGTCATGTGAACCCTGCTGAAGCTTTGCTATGTCCTGGGACCCTGACCTGGGCATCCCAAGGCTGCAGCTATCTGTGCAGGCCCAGGGAGAGAAGGGCACTCAGCCATTGAGTGAGACCAGCAGTTCTGAATGTAAAAGAAGAGGCAGATTACTTTTCCCTTGAAATATGAGACAAGAATTTCTAGGAATGCTATAATACATGACCAGAAAGTGTCTACGCCGCCTGTGCTCATAGGACTTTTGTCTCCTTTGCACAAAATCTGTTCCATGCAGGTCTCAAGGCCCAGCAAGAGAAAGCAGGTCCGTCCATTTTTTTTATTTCCCTGACCGTGTCTCCTCAAGTTATACAAAGGCTGGGATTCTGCATACTTCCTAAGTAACTATTAAAAGGCTACTCCAGTAGCC
Source organism: Crypturellus soui (assembly GCA_032275445.1). Taxonomy (NCBI): domain Eukaryota; kingdom Metazoa; phylum Chordata; class Aves; order Tinamiformes; family Tinamidae; genus Crypturellus; species Crypturellus soui. The sequence continues at coordinate 769,066 of JAUBNY010000185.1, forward strand.
TTTAGCAGCCTCCAGTTACAATGCTTCAGTAGCACTGATGTGTTTTACTCCCTAGGTACAACACCCAAAATTCTCTAAGGCAAAAAATTCTCCTAGAATTTCCCAGGAATCTTTCCAGTTTATTATTTTGCAGAAGGATTTATGATCTGAGTGAAAAATAGGTTTGTCAAAAAAAATGCTGAATTTTATTTTGAGCATTCTGGGATTTTCCTCCACTCATGCAAGTTTGGAAAATAACCGAGATTGGTGGCTCTCTGCATAAACGAGGGTATCAAGCATCTACTGATAATCCAACATTTGTTTTAATAGTCAGTCGTAGAAGCTCTTTCAACTGAGTAATTCAATTTGAAGTCAATAAAACACAAACATATACAACCTGTAGGAACAATCTTACTTTGGTACGAATGATGTATGAGGCATAAGAGTAGAGACCTCTTTTTTCTGTAATTCCCATAGACCAGCTTTGAAGTCCTTTATCAGCAGACTTCGTATTGAATGCAGTAGATCTGAATCAGACCAGAAACTGATAGAGACTGTTACGTCTCTGGGAAGAAATCTGAGAACAGGATCCAAAGTCTATTGGAGAAATAGAATCATAGAATCATAGAATCACAGAATGCCTAAGGTTGGAAGGGACCTCTAGAGGTCACCTAGTCCAACCTCCCTGCACACGCAGGGCCACCTAGAGCACGTGGCACAGGGCTGCATCCAAGCGGGTCTTGAAGATCTCCAGAGAAGG